>JAODAL010029594.1:0-51360 GCA_025379985.1 Phyllomedusa bahiana | reverse complement strand
CGGGCCCCAAGGGCAGCGGGTGTGGACCTTGGGGTGTTGAGTCATCGAGAGTGGAGGCAGGTGAAAGGCTCTGCACCATCCTTGCAAAGTTTTAAAGGGAAGCCACCAAAATGGTCAGTGCGGACAATGCTCTTGTCAGCATGAGCATTGTGGTGATCTTAGTTCTGGAACAAGTGTTGGACACTCTGAAACAGCAGGTCCCACCAGCAACGCAGGAGGAGACGGACACAGATGCAGACACAGAGCCTTACTCTCCATCAAATCCAGAAGGCTCGACAGTTTCACAACTTTATCAGTCTTCATTAGGCGGTGGTTTGGGGTCCTGGGCTGGTGCATGGTGGCACCTCAGCTCTCTGGGTAAATCATCTGAGGCAAGTCAGGGCTGTGTTGAAGCTGAGGCAGAGGAAGCAGAAGAGGAGGATAAGGTATGGATGGACACCGATGTTACCGATGTCCCTGCCTTGGAAAGAGGTTGGCACGGATTTGAGGTGGAGGAGGAAGACGAGGAAGATCAGTTTAATAGTGCCCCTCAACCCCGAGGCTTGGGAAATCAAGGATTCATCTCTCACATGAGTGCTTGGATGCTCCATTTTCTCCAACATGATCCTCGCATTAAGGCCATCAAAATGACCAACACGTTTACTAGGGGGGCCCACCCTCCTCGATCCCCGTTTCAAACGAAACTCAGCACTTTCCTTCCACACACAAAATTAGAGTAAATGCAGAAATTGGGGGACCGTGCTCATTGATCAACTGGAGACATCTGTTGCGTTCTGCTTCACGTTCTTCAAATGTCACGGTGGAACAACGTCAGCAACGTGAAGCAATAGAGTGCCAAGTAGCCATAGACACCCAGCAAGCATTGTGGCAAAAGCCTAATGGGTGCCCTCGGGCAATCCTTATTTACCACCTCACCAACGCATGTAATGCAGGGCACACATACAACACACAGAGGCGGCTTAAGATCATGATGCAAGACTATCTGTGTCTCAACATGATGTTTTTGATATGTTCCGGACCCCTGATTCTAGATTATCCAAAATGGAAAGATTTGGCCCGAGCTTGCTCGCCACGCCATAGAGGTGTTGTCTCCCCAGCACCCCACGGTTATGAAAAAGTATTCCATTTACTCACTTCTTCATGAAATTTTAAGCACTGTAAATGTTTTTGGGGTCAGGGTGTGTGGACACAGCTATAAACAAGGCCCTTTGGAACGAAAAAAGGGTTCTAAGGGGCATTTCTCCTCACAATTTTAACAGTGGCTGAGAAGTCTTTTTAAAATTTTTTTGGGTCAGGGCCCGGTGAAATACAGCTATCTACAGGTGATTATAAAAAAATGTGGTTTTAACAGACTTTTTTCTTCAAAATTGGTAAACAGTGGCCAAAGGGGTTTATTTTTTGATTTTTGGGGATGGTGCTGTGAAATACAGCTATACTAAGGCCCTATTGTAAAAAATTGGGGGTTTTAACAACATTTGTTCTTCACAATTGCAACGTGGCGAAGGTCATGTTTTGAATTTTTGGGAGCATGGTGCTTTTTGAAAAGTTACTACGGGTTTCTATTGTAAAAAAAAATGTGGTTTCTAAAGACATTTTTTTTTTCACAATTGTCAAAAAGTGGCCAAAAGGGTTTGTTTTAATTTTATGGGGGATGGTGCGTCAAAAAACCCGGGAATAGGTAGGGCCTGTTAATGGGCACATATTTCAAATGATTTTTTTTTGCAAGATCTTTTAAAATACTCAATCCCTGTAGGAAAAACCCGTTTTAACAATTAAAAAAAAGAGAAAACAAAGACGTGGGGATTTCCATCCCAATTTTTTAAAAAAGTGTTTTCTGAATTAAAATTCTAAAAACTTGTATGTACAAAATGCTGATACAAAAATTCCTTGATTGTACAAGGGAGATACGTAACCACTGTAAAAGACTTTAACAGATGTGGTTATTCAGAGGGCGGATATTTGCACATTCGTCACCCCAAGAACAGAGACCCAAATTTCCTCCCCGCCGTTGAGTAAAATGAGAAAAAGAAAGCCAAGAAAAAGGGCACCTGGGTGGAACAGGAGCATAAAGCACCAGCGTTTCCAAGTGAAGCTCAATTGGTCCGCACTCATACAGAGGGGCAAGCGCTCTCGTAGAGGCAGAAATTTCTCAAGCACTACCCAGGTCTTGACTGTGTACTGAGGAAGGCTGGAGGTCTTAGCTCACACTTCCGCTTCCGCACTCTGCTTCAGCATGACTGGTTTTGTTGCTGCGTGATGCGAGCCCTAGCCCTCACCGCACTCACTGTAAGTCCAGCCCTGGTAGCAGAACCTGCGTGTTAATAGATAACGGACACTAGCCTGGGCTCTCACCGCACCCACTGTAAGTCTGGCCCTGGCAGCTGAACCTCCGTGTTAACAGATGACTGACGGCAGCACTGGCTCTCACCGTTAGTGGCAATCAGGAGAGCTTCAAATTTCTCTAAAAAATAAGATTTTGAAAAAGGTGATTTCTGTGAGGTTAAGTAGTGCCAAAAAGGGCTCCAGGGCTGGACACAAATTGCACAATTTGAGGCTTAAAATTTTCTGGGGCTGGAGTCACTATTGGGCCGCATCATCTGATCTCCAGGGGAGTCTGTCCCTAATCACTGAAGAAGGATCTGGAGGAAAAATGAAACCAATGAATTCATTGGCTGAATCACTCTCAGAAGCCAGGAGGGTAAATGTCTTCTCAACTAAGAAGTGTTTTGTGGATTATTAGGACAAATTTTTATAAATTATGGGTTGTGCCAATGAATTAACACATCTAAACGTGTAAAAAATACCTTTTAAACTGCAGGGAGGGGTGTATGTTGTCACACTTGAAAAAAAGGAAAATGATAATAATGTAAAACTATAAATAAAACTTCTCTAAATAAATTTCATAAACGAATGTCAATTACCAAAAAATATACTAAATGACAGTCACTGTACAAAATAGCATAGTGCCACTTTGTGATCTGTGGGTCAAACAAGTTTAGGGGTCATGCTGTGGTACAGGACAGACATAGTCATTGTCCAGTTCAACTAAAATGGTGGCTCAAAGACTACTTTCTTCCGGCACTTTTTAATCTGTTGGTCAGGCAGGTTTAGGGGTCATGCCCGGGCTCTCACCACACCCACTGTAACTCCGGCCCTGCTAGCTGAATCTGCGTGCTAATAGATGACAGATGCCGGCCCTGGCTCTCGAAGAGGCTGAAATTTCTCAAGCGCTACCCAGGTCTTGACTGTGTACTGAGGAAGACTGGAGGTCTTAGCTCACACTTCCGCTTCCGCACTCTGCTTCAGCATGACTGTTTTTGTTGCTGCGTTATAAGGGCATTTTTGCCGTGTTAATAGATGATGGACGCCAGCCTGGGCTCTCACTGCACTCACTGTAACTCCGGCCCTGCTAGCTGAACCTGCGTATTAATAGATGACGGACGCCAGCCCTGGCTCTCACCACACCCACTGTAAGTCCGGCCCTGCCAGCTGAACCTCCGTGATCCACGATTACAGCCTTACCCGCCTTGATCAGTAATTTCCTTCAACCCACTTGACAGTAGAATGCAGGATTTTCAGACCAGTCTCGTTGACCTACTGGGGAAGTCTATTTCGTTTGCTTCACATTCTAATGTCATGATGGAACAATGTCACCAGTAGAATGGTAAGTAGCTCCAGCAGCAGCAGTATTGGAAAACTAGTTTTTTTTAATATAGTTTATTTCTTATTGCGAAATTTTCTGCTGATGGTCCATAAGGGCACCGTGCGGGTTTTTTGGGTCATGCTGTGTTTTCAGGATATAAGTAGTCAATGTCCATTTCACTAAAATACTGCTTCAAATACTAATTTCTTCTGGCACTTTTTAATTTGTGGGTCATGCAGGTTTGAGGGTCATGCTGTGGTACAGGACAGGTATAGTCAATGTCCAGTTCAACTAAAATGGTGGTTAAAAGACTCCTTTTTCAGTCACTGTTTAATCTGTGGGTCATGCAGATTTAAGGGTCAAGCTGCGATCCAGGACAGGGATAGTCAATGTCCAGTTCAACTAAAATGGTGGTTCGAATACTCCTTTTTCCGGCACTTTTTAATCTGTGGGTCATGCAGATTTAGGGGTCATGCTGTGGTCCAGGACAGGGATAATCTATGTCCAGTTCAACTAAAATGGTGGTTCACATAATACTGCCTTCGGGCACTTTTTAATTTGTGGGTCATGCAGGTTTAAGGGTCATGCTGTGGTACAGGACAAGGATAGTGAATAGTCTGTGAATTTTTTTCTGTGACTCTTGTTGCCTAATTGTCTTGCCTAAGATGTAGCACGTATCCAGTTTACTGTTGTGGATATTAATTCCAGCTTCTCCTCACCTGTTTGGGTAAAAGAATGAAGCTGTTGTTTCTCTCCCATAGACTTTAATGGTCATCGGTGATTATCAACTATCGACATGATGATTGCCGATATCGACTCGATAACGATTGTTGACAGAATAGCTCATCACTAATGGTCACCTCTTTGTTCTCTTTGCGGACAGCAGTCAGGGTGGAAGTATCATGATAGAAATTTCCCTTTAATAACATCCTCTTGTATAGTTTACTTTACGGGGTTGTATCATTTCATTAAGTGGTCTTCAGAATAAGTGGACAGTGAAAACAAGCAACTTTGCAATTGCATGTCATTTGCAAAGCTGTCTTGTTTTCACAGCCTGCCTTAACTTCGTTTTCTGTAAACACTGTTCCCCAGTGCCGGTCGGATGGCTCCTCCTTTCATTTCATTGGCTGACGGCTCTACTAATTTACATTTTGTCTGGCCCCTGGTCATATTCACGGGAGCGAGCAATCCTGCCTCTCTCACACAGAATAAGGGGCCAGCAACAATTTCACTCTATACAGCCACCAGCTCCTCAGTGACACTGTAGCTGCTTCTACAATCAGAAAACATCAGAATTGTGCCTCGGTGCCTAATGCTCCTGCGTGTAAGGGGACAACAACAGTCCTTGTCTCTCTCCTTCATCCACATTTTCCCCACCCTTGGTTGAACTTGATGGACACGTGTCTTCTTTCAACCGTACTAACTATGTAACTATGTAACTATGTAACAATTTCACTCTATACAGCTAGCTGCTCCACAGTGACACTGCAATTGATTCTACAATCAGAATTTTGCCTCGGTGCCTTGTGTAAACATAGAAGGGAGACGGATCTGTGCTCTGGAGGAGTTTATAGAAGACTGGATTCAACTGTAACAAACCTCCAGCTGTGAGAGGAGAAGAGATCAGTGCTCTGATTTCATAGAAGACTGTCTAGACTGGATACAGGCCTGTGGCATGTAAACAGCTCTTACAAAATAAGACTGCATAAGGAGAGGACAGTGACATGTGGACTCAGAGAGGGACACACTCGGGAGCAGTCATGAACAGTGAAGGGGGGGATGATGTCATCCTCCTTCAGTTAAGAAAGACCCAGCTGGGAGGGAAAGAAACGCCCCTGGATTTCAGGAACTGAGAGAATCAAGCTTCAAGAAAACAGCCGAACTGAAGAAGCGATACATCCCCTTTAAGCTATGTAAGTAAAAGTTTTAAATTCAAGCCTTTATCATCTAAGCATATGGCTAAATAGTACTAAAAATCAGATTATTAGGGGCCTAAAGGGGTTTTCTGAGGTAAAGTTAAAAAAATAAAAATGGGCTTTAGCTGTTTAATGAATAAATATACATATACACATACACTTGCCTTTGTACTCACTGCCATTCCAGTGCTGAATCAGCTGGAGGTGTCCTCCAGTGTCTGTTTACTTTCTACAGCCATTCTGTGGTTTCGGTGGTCACATGCCATCACTTCTCATGACTGCTAATGCTACTAAATTGTCATGCTCCAACCCCAAAAAAGGAAATAAGCAAAGACTGGAGGACAATGCCTGCAGCTGCAACAGTGGTGAGTAATCTACGTAACAATAAGACAAATAATGGTATTGACATATCTGATCAGTTACAAAATAGTATAGTATGAGACATACATGATGCCCTCTATTTTGTGCCCCTCTGCTACTAAATAAAAAAGTCTAAAAAGAATTAAAGAGGTTTTCTGATCATGATTAGTGATGAGCGATTTGGCCAATAATCTGCTTCGAGTCGATTCCAGATTTTGGGGAATCATCTCGCCTGTTTTCGATCCTCGATTTCGATTAATCCCCGATTCCCATTAACGTCTATTTCACCGTGGTTCAAGACGAGAAATATGAGTAATATAAATGCTGACGTGAACCCCACAACACAGGGACACCCGTAACTCAGACTGTGGTGGCCGCTAGCAACGCAGAAATAAAATTGGGTGCTATTTCACCGTGGTTTGAGACGAGAAATATGAGTAATATAAATGCTGACGTGAACCCCACAACATAGGGACACCTGTAACTCAGACTGTGGTGGCCGCTAGCAACGCAGAAATAAAATTGGGTGCTCTTTCACAGTGGCTTAAGACGAGAAATATATCTGATGCAGGATTTGCCCCCCCAGATCCAGGATTCTCTAATCTTGCTGTACCCTAAGCTAACTAATCTATTAAGGACCCTTTTCAGCAGTAAAAACGCTGGGAAATAGTCTCTACTAGCTTTGAAATAAGCTGTGCAGAGAAACAGCTATCCGTTCTGTTCGCTGTGTGGAAGCTAATGCCGCTGAGCTGAGCTGAGCAATGACATAGATAAAATGAGGTCATGTCATTTCAGCAGCCAATGAGATCCCTACACTCCCCACTGGTGACGTTCTCCCTCCCTCATGCTCTGCATTGATTGGCTGGCCACCAGAATTACAGGAAGCGCCGAAAATTGCGCGATTGGAATCCACGATATCGATTATTGATGAGATTTTAAGGAAAATAATCTCTTCATCGCGGAACTAAGATATTAGTGAAAATCTGGGAGATTTCAACTTTTTTCGATTTAATCGCTCAATACTAATCATGATAACACATGTTCACCTGGGTAAGGGAGATTTGTTCCAGAGCCTTTAACTGATTTTGGGTCACTTCATTTGATCTATAGGTCCTGGTGCCTTAATCTAATAATGTCGGAAGGTGGACTCAAAGCATTTTTTTATTGCATGTGTGGCTGATTGCAATACCCTCAACAAGAACAGCTGATCAGAGACACTAGGGAAGTAAAATCCAAGGCTATCAGCTGATTGGTGTCCTGGTTTCTTTTTAACCCCTTAAGGATCCAGCCATTTTTGACCTTCCTGACAAAGCCATATTTTTTAAATCTGACATGGGTCACTTTATGTGAGAATAACTTTTTAATGCTTTAACCTATCCATGTGTTTCAGAGAATGTTTTCTCATGACCTATTGTACTTTAAGTTAGAAGGAAATTTTTGTCCATACAATCACTGTTTGTTTGTGAAAATATCAAAATTTCATGTACGTTTGAAAAAATTTGTAATTTTCAAAGTTCTAAAATTTCTGCGTGCAAGACAGATAATTATTCACCACAAAATTGTTTATAACTAGCATCTACCATATCTCCACTGTAGGTTGGCATCATTTTTTTAAATGTCTTCTTTTTTTACGATATTAGTAGTCATTTCTCACATTTTCAAGAAAATTTGCAATATTCATTTTTTTTCTGACCAGCCCAGTTCTGACATTTCTTTGAGGGGCCTGTATGTTAGATACCACCATACATTACTTCATCTAAGAAACTACACCCATTAGAGTATTTACAACAGTGTTTAGGAAGTTTGTTAACCCTTTAGGTATTTCACAGAAATTAAAGCAAAGTGGAGGTGAAATTTAAAAATTTCACTTTTTTTGCAGATTTTCAATTTTTATCCATTATTCACTGGAACACGGTAGATGTGACCAGGGAAATACAACTTAATATTGATTCCCCAGATTCTGCCATTTTCAGAGATATCCCATATGTGGCCCTAGTGCGCTATTTGGTTCAACCACAAGCCTCAGAGTAAGAGGAGCACTTACTGGACTTTGGGGTCTCATTTTCAATACGATTTTATTTAGGCGCCATTTCAGGTTTGCGGACATCCTAAGGGCTAAAACTTAATAAACTCCCCTAAAAGACCCCATATTGGAAATAACAATCCCTAAGGAATATATCCAGTGGTGCAGTGAGTATATCGATCCAACAGGTGTTTCACTAATTTTTTTTAGCATTAAAAATTAACTTTTTTCAAACAATCTACAATTTTAGCTTAAATTGTTTCATTTTTACAAGGAATCCTGGAAACAAAGCCTGCCAAATTTTGTTACACAATTTTTTTCCAAGTTCAGCAATACCCTATATCTGGGTCTAAACTGCTATTTTGGCACATGGCAGGGCGTACAAGGGAGGGAGCGCTATTTGGCTTTTGGAACACAGATTTTGGTGGGTGCCAGGTTTTATTTACATAGCTCCCAAAGTACCAGAACAGGTGAAACCTTCCAGAAGTCACCCCATTTTGTTCAACACTCCTTATGGATCTCAACTAAGGGTGTATTGTGCATTTTGGGCGCACGGGTGTTCCATAATTTTTTTAGCATTGGGCCATGAAAACGGGGAGCAAAAATACGCAGTTCTGACATTGTTTTTTGGGCTTCAATTTTACAGCCTTCGCCGAATGGTATAAATTACATAATAACTTTACTATGGAAGTTGGTACAGTTACAATGATATAAATTTTATATAGCTTTTTATGTTTTATTACTTTTACACAATAGAAATGTGTTTATAAAAAACTGCGCTTTTATGTTGAGAGCCATAACGTTTTTATTTTGCTGTGTACGAAGCGGTGTAGGGGCTTTTTTTTTGCGGGACGAGTTCACATTTTTATTGGTACATTACGTTGTTCATATGATGCTTTGATCACGTTTTATTAAGGTTTTTGTGAAGCATTTTGAACAAAATACAGCAATCCTGGTAGTGTTTTTCTTATTTTTATTTTTTACAACTATCACCGTGAGGTATAAATGACATGCTAGCTATACTCAGCAGGTCGATGCGATTATAGCGATATCCAACTTGTAAAAAATTTTTATGCTTTACTGCTTTTACACAATAAAAACATTTCTATTCAAACAGGAAAACATGTTTTTGCATCGCCACAGTCCGAGAGCCATAACTTTTTTATTTTTCTGTGTATGGAGATGAGTAGGGGCTTGTTTTTTGCAGGTGGATTTGACATTTTTATTGGTATGATTTTTGAAGGGACAAGACTTTTTTTTGCTTTTGAATCCATTCTTTGGAAGGCAGGGTGAAGAAAACACTGCAATCCTAGTAGTGTTTTTAATTTTTATTTTTAACAGCGCTCACCGTGCAGTATCTGTGACAAGTTAGTTTTATTCTGTGGGCCAATACGATTACGGTGATACCCAATTTATATAGTTTTTTTTATGTTGAAGTGCTATAAAAAAAGTGTTTTTATTGTGTAAAACAATATTTATGCATCGCTGTCTTCTGATAGCCATAACTTTTTTATTTTTCCATATACAGAGCTGTGTAAGGACTTTTTTTTTTGTGGGATGGACCGACGTTATAATTGGCTTCATTTTGGCGTTTATATGATATGCATATGTCCAAGGTCGTTAAGGGGTTAAAAAGGGTTTTGCTACACAAGATATAACTAGAGATGGGAGAATCGATTCTAACGAAGTAGAATTCGTTTAGAATTTCAGGAAAACTTCGGTTCTGAACGAAGTTGAAGTTTGGGGTACTTCGCGTGAACGAAGTGTGTTTTTGATTGATAAAATGGCTGCGAGCACATGGCGCTACAGGGGGAAAAGACCTTTGGGAGGAAGAAGGCCATAGCCTACATGACATGTGCAGAGATGAAGCCAATCAGAGACCAGCAGGATTCTGTGACGTCACCGCACTATATAAGTCCGGGCGTGACGCTGGGAGCTCATACCGCTCTCACTGTAATGATTAGGGAAGGTGCTGCCACGGCTGCTAATGATATCTCTTACTAAAGAACTCATTTTTATACCGCTATTTTTGGGGGGTGTCACAGCTTGTCTCAGAGGACTGCTTCTCTTAACTTTTCAAAATTCTGATTTTGTGGGGTATTGGAACTAAAGTCCAGTTGTGTCCAATGCAGCTGCATATACATTTTATGCTATCTGCTCACAGCACATTTAATATCCAAGGGTTATCTAAGCCTGTTCCTGTTGTATTCATTTAAAGAAACAGCGTTTTTTACAACCAAATTCCCCTCTTTTTTGGTTGCTCAATTCTTTTGCGCAATTTACATCCAGGGGATAATTAAGCGTTGTTCTGCTGTTGTGGGACAAAAAGAAACCGTCTTTTTCACCGCCAAAAAAGACATTTTTCTGTAGCAAAAATTCATAACCGAAGGTTAATTACAAGTTTTTTCTTGTGTGTACCGTAAAATACACGCCATTGTAACACGCTAAAAAGCTGGTAGTTTTTGGTTTCCTAAATTCTTTTGCGCAATTTACATCCAGGGGTTAATTAAGCGTTGTTCTGCTGTTGTGGTACTAAAAGAAACCTTCTTTTTCACCCAAAAAAGAAAATTTTCCTGTAGCATAAATTTCAAAACCGAAGGTTAATTAAAAGTTTTTCTTTTGGTTCCGTAAAATACACCAATGTAAACGCTAAAAGAAACCTGGTTGTAGGTTTTTCCCCAATTCAATTTTCGAAATTTACATCAGGGTGTGTAATTACAGATATCTTCATCAAACAGTGTCTGTACATTTTAGAAAAAAACAGTATGTCAGACAGAGAGGTGGCAGGCTCTTCACATGCGAGTGGCAGTGGCACAAACATTCCTGGAGCAGGCCCAGGGCCCCAGCACAGCAAGGGGAGTCGCAGCGGGGTCACATGTGAGGCCACAACTGCCGCTGTCATCTAGCGGCCGTGTGTTGTTCAGCAACTCAATGGTTCTTGATTGGTTGACTAGGTCATCCACTTCCTCCCAGATGACATCTGACGACCCCAGCCAAGAGTCGGTGGGAATGTCAGACACAACCCTTAGTTGGCATGGACGGGAGCGGGTCAGCGGCACTCACCTGTCCTCAACCCGCCTCTGTCCCATCCGGTTCCCTCAGCCAGAGATCTACTTTGTGGTCTGGGCTCAGTGCCACTATACAGCGAGGAGGACAGTCAGCAGCTACTTGGCAGCGAAGAAATGGGACCAATATCCCCCGCTTCTTGCCGTAGGCGGCAAAGTATAGATGTGGAGAGTGGCATGGGAGGTCATGTTGTGAGGGTCAGCCTCTGCATGCCAAGAACGGTGATGCGGACAGCAGTGACGATGAAACACAAATCGATGATGATGTAGCTGACCGCATTAGGGAGCCGGGTGAAGCAAGGGCTTCATCATCGTCAGTAAAATGGGGCATCAGCTTGTGCGTCAGGCAGCGGTGCAGCCAGCAAGTGGGTTGTGTGGCCGTGAGTCAGCAGGGTAGCAGCAGTGTGATGTCAGGAGCCAAGCGGCCACGGGGTAGAAAACCCGCTTCGCAGGTCCAAGAAAGTAGGGGCACAGGGGCTCAGCGAGGCAGCGGCGATAGTAGTCATTCAGTGCGGAGCGCTGGCGGTAAAATCAGCTACTCGGCGGTGTGGCAGTTCTTTGCTAAGACACCAGAGTAGCCGAATGTGGGTATATGTAGAATCTGTGGGCAGAAAGTGAAGCGTGGCCAGGGAGCTAACTTTGGCACCACGGACCTGCGTCAACACATGCAGCCTCACCATCCGGTGGCCTGGGAGAAACGTGGCTCAGATGTGGTGGTCCATCCGGCCGCAGCAACAGCAGCAGCAGCGCCCAGTGGCACGCATGCCATTACAGCCAGTCAAGGCTCCACCACCTCTGCAGAAGGGAGTTGTTTCTCTTTGCCATCATCTCTCGGTCCAGATGCACTGTGCCACCATAGTTAGAAGGTCCGCTGGACTACTGGGCAGCCAAACTGGATGTGTGGCCGCAACTTGCCGAGTTTGCAGTGGAGAAGCTGTCCTGCCCGGCCAGTAGTGTGGCATCAGAGCGGGTGTTCAGTGCGGCGGGGGCCATCGTTACCACAAGGAGAACCCGCTTGTCCACGGGAAATGTGGAACGACTAACCTTTGTCAAGATGAATCAGGTGTGGATCGGCCAGGATTTCCATGCACCAATACCTTAGGCGTCAGACTACATCAGCCATGACACCTCACCCAAACTGTGAGAAATGAGTCTGGGTTCAAATTACCTGCCTCAGCCACTATTCTGATGCCACCACCCCCTGATGCCACACATCTGCTGCCAGTTTCTCCATCTGCCACCAACCATCTTTTACCAGGGACTGGTATTGCACCCACTCCACACTCTGTCATTGTGCCACTCTATGACCTCATGCTGCTGCTGCTTTTGCTGGTGCCTTGACATCCACACTGTGTCATTGTGCCACTGTCTGACCTCATGCTGCTGCTGCTGTTGTTGCTGCTACGGTCACCTCCACACTGTGTCATTGTGCCACTCTCTGACCTCATGCTGCTGCTCCTGCCGTCACCTCCACTTTCTGTCATTGTGCCACTCTGTGGCCTACTCCAGTTTGTGCCAATTCCAGAATGTCATTGTGCCACTCTCTGACCTCATGCTGCTGCTACCGTGACCTCCACACTGTGTCATTGTGCCACTCTCTGACCTCATGCTGTTGCTCCTGCCGTCACCTCCATCTTGTTTGTGCCTTGTGGCACCTCCAGTTTTGCCTTCAGTGCATTGTGCCACTGTCTGACCTCATGTGTGCTGCGGTCCACTCAACTGTGTCTTGTGCCACTCTCGACTCATGGTGTCTGCCGTCACCTCACTCTTGTCATTGTGACTCTGTGGCTACTCCAGTTTTTGCCAACGAATGTCATTGTGCACTCTCTGACCTCATGCTGCTGCTACCGTGACCTCCACCTGTGTCATGTGCCTTCTGCTCATGCTGTGCTCGTGACCCCACATGTGTCATTGTCACTCTCTGACCTCATGCTGTTGCTCCTGCCGCCGTCACCTCCACTCTCTGTCATTGTGCCACTCTGTGGCCTACTCTGTTTTTGCCACCTCCAGAATGTCATTGTGCCACTGCTGACTCATGCTGCTGTGCTGCCATGACCTCCACACTGTGTCATTGTGCCACTCTGTGGCCAACTCCTGTTTTTGCCAATTCCAGAATGTCATTTTGCCACTCTCTAACCTCATGCTGCTGCTACCGTGACCTCCACACTGTTATTGTGCATTTGCTCATGCTGTTGCTCTAGCCGCGTCACTCACCTCTGCTCATGTGCCACTGTGGCCTATCTGTTTTTGCCTCCAGAAGTATTGGCCACTCCGACCTCATGCTGCTGCCCTCACCCTCTCTGTCAATTGTGCACTCTGTGGCCTACTCCAGTTTTTGCCACTCCAGAATGTCATGTGCCACTGTCTGACCTATGCTGCTGCTGCCGTGACCTCCACACTGTGTCATTGTGCACTCTGTGGCCTACTCAGTTTTTGCCAATTCCAGAATGTCATTGTGCCATCTTGCTCATGCTCTGCACGTGACCTACACTGCTGCTGCCACTCTTGTCCTCATGCTGTTGCTCCTGCCGCGTACCCCACTCCTGCATTGTGCACTTGCTGCCTAACTGCTGCTGCGGTCACCTCCACTGTGTCATGTGCTACTCCGACTATGCTGTTGCTCTGCCGTCACCTCCATCGTCATATGTGCACTCTGTGGCCTACTCCAGTTTTTGCACCTCAGATGTATTGTGCCACAGTCTGACTCATGCTGCTGTGCGTGCCCTCCACACTGTGTCATTGTGCCACTCTGTGGCCTACTCCAGTTTTTGCCACCTCCAGAATGTTTGTGCCACTGCCTGACTCATGCTGCTGCTTCCGTGACTCCACACTGTGTCATTGTGCACTCTGTGGCCTACTCGTTTTGCCACTCCGATGTCATGTTGCACTCTCTGACCTCATGCTGCTGCTTCGTGACCTCCACACTGTGTCATTGTGCCACTCTTGACCTCATGTGTGCTCTGCCGCGTCACTCATCTTGTCATTGTGCCCTTGTGGTATCCGTTTTTGCCACCAGATGTCATTGTGCCACTGTCTGACCACATGCTGCTGCTACCGTGACCTCCACACTGTGTCATTGTGCCACTCTGACCTCATGCTGATGCTCATGCCGCCTCACTCACTCTCGTCATTGTGCCACTCTGTGGCCTACTCCTGTTTTTGCCACCTCCAGAATGTAATTGTGCCACTCCCAGACCTCATGCTGCTGCCGCCGTCACCTCCACTCTCTGTCATTGTGCCACTCTGTGGCCTACTCCAGTTTTTGCCACCTCCAGAATGTCATTGTGCCACTGTCTGACCTCATGCTGCTGCTGCCGTGACCTCCACACTGTGTCATTGTGCCACTCTGTGGCCTACTCCAGTTTTTGCCAATTCCAGAATGTCATTGTGCCACTCTCTGACCTCATGCTGCTGCTACCGTGACCTCCACACTGTGTCATTGTGCCACTCTCTGTCCTCATGCTGTTGCTCCTGCCGCCGTCACCTCCACTCTCTGTCATTGTGCCACTCTCTGACCTCATGCTGCTGCTGCGGTCACCTCCACACTGTGTCATTGTTCTTCTCTCCGACCTCTTGCTGTTGCTCCTGCCGTCACCTCCACTCTCTGTCATTGTGCCACTCTGTGGCCTACTCCAGTTTTTGCCACCTCCAGAATGTCATTGTGCCACTGTCTGACCTCATGCTGCTGCTACCGTGACCTCCACACTGTGTCATTGTGCCACTCTCTGACCTCATGCTGTTGCTCCTGCCGCCGTCACCTCCACTCTCTGTCATTGTGCCACTCTGTGGCCTACTCCTGTTTTTGCCACCTCCAGAATGTCATTGTGCCACTGTCTGACCTCATGCTGCTGCTGCTGTTGATGCCGTCAACTCCACACTGTGTCATTGTGCCACTCTTTGGGCTACTCCTGTTTTTGCCACCTCCAGAATGTCATTGTGCCACTGTCTGATCTCATGCTGCTGTGGCTGCCGCCATCACCTCCACACCCTGTCATTGTGCCACTCTCTGACCTCATGCTGCTGCTGCCGTCACCTCCACTCTCTGTCATTGTGCCACTCTGTGGCCTACTACTGTTTTTGCTTTTGCCTCCCTCCAGGAATGTCCATTGTGCCACTACCTCGCTGACATCTTGCTGTGTGGATGCCTGCCGTCACTACCACTACTCTGTCACTGGATGTTGCAACATGAGCCCTCCGCTTGTTTTTTCCAGCTGTCGTGCATGAATTTATTCTGGCTACACTCTCTTCCACTTCAGTTTTTGGATCAGTTTTGCCTCATTTAACAGCGCCCAGGGAATTTTATAGTTGATGCGTTTTAAGTGCGGCAGCAGTCGTGTGCAGTTGTGTTTTATGTGTATACTAAAACACAACATCTGTAATGAAGGGACCAAACAAACTCACCATCTTGCAATTTAAGCATGGTTACACCGTTTTCTACAGCACACTTGCTGGCTTTGTGCAGCCTGGAAAATAGCAGTTTTATTTAATGGATTCGTCCTGATGTAATTCAGACCAAAACAATTTTTTGTCGGAAAATTTGGCGAGTAAATACCGAATCGAATTTTTGAGAAATTCGCCCATCTCTAGGATATAACCCTTTAAAGCCTTTTCTGCCTGCCCAATGAAAAGTGATGTGGTGCTGTTGTGATGGGACAAGGTTTTATATATATGTGCTGATCCTTTTGTGTCCTTATTTCAATGTATTAGTTAGGATATTTTACTTCACAGTTACATTTTATATTATTTACTGATAGGCACAATACGTATATAGTACAGCATGTTAAAAGCTGTATGTATACTTTGTATTAATGACCTTTTTAAACAAGATGGCCGCCCTGTAGTAGGTTTTTTATAGGGTCGTCGTTGTAATCATGTTGGCGCATAATTCCTAGTTCAGAAGTTAAATCCCTGTGTTCAGACACTTTCTGGACAGATGTGAGGAACGTGGTACCGTTAGTTAAGGACGTGACAAAATTATCCCTCACAGAGTAATGTGATGTTCTTATTCACTAATTTGCAAACCCAGCAGGTATCAAAAAAAAACAACCATTTTGTGATAAAAATCAGAAAGCACTTTAATTGCAGCTAGGCATGTTGTGATTTGTTTTCTCGTGTGACACCATTTTTTTATTTTTTAGATACATTTGAACCCCACAAGGACCAGGTATAGCCCTCTTTTGATTGAGGCTACTTTCCAAATAAGAATGGCGCCCACGTGGCACGGCATGGGCTTCTTCTCTTTGTAGATATGATTAATTAACCGGGAAAACTGAAACTGGTGAAAGCTTCTCAATGGACGGACGGCAGTATGAGAGGGAGAGATAACGGCGCATCACTCTTTGAATATCTGTCCGGGTAAGTTAAGTTTCTTAAACTTGCTATCGAGGCAAGATTTCTGATTGTTAGTGGGAGCTTGTACTAAGTTTCAGTGGTTTATTTGTTAGATCTCGCTGTCACGGTTCGTGTCGGACAATGATATGGTATCAAGTGGTCAGGGATTTGGTACGAGTGTGGTGGTAATTGTATTATTGTTTTATCTGTGTATTTTGTAGGTTTTGGACTATGATTTGTAAAGGATGAGTGATACGGTTGTAGCAGGCCAGAGGTGTTATTGGGTTAAGCCAGCTGAGACCAACCAGAGCAGAAAAAGTAGAAATGATCTTGTGGTTTTATCGGAGGAGAGAATTTGAGTATCCTCCCTCTGGGTAAGTTCTAACGTCCCTGCGGTGGGAGAAGCCAGCAGGCAAAAAAGCAGGAGGCTAAAGATACACGTCAGATGGTTGGAGGGAAAAAAAATATAAATATAAAAAAAAAAAAAAATAAAGCATCTTGTGATATATTAAAAATTGAGTATTCAATTTGATGGTATTAGGAAAACATGATACTGGGCATCCTTTTAATTGGTGTTGGTAGTGAAGGCTGAGGTACCGCTGTCAAGGTTTTAGGGGGTATGAGGCGGCGTTGGGGGGTTTTTGTTTTTTTATTTTATTTAAACATTTTTGATTACGTCTGTCGTTAGTGAGTTTGTGTTGCGTTGTGTCCGGCAGGATATAGGATACAAAGACGGAGAAGGTTATGGTAATATATGCGAGGGAGCGTTTATAGGTTGGTTTTCACAGCGACCTTCTGCTGGGTTTAGGGGGGGGTTTACCTTCGGTTACGAATAGATAAGAAGTCTCATTGTGTTGATAAGGAAACCCAAAAGTGTAAGTGGTGTTGATGGGGGCAACAAGGCTCAAGATGCAGTCGAGGCGGGGGAAAAGAAGATGCGAATGGCCTAAGTCTTAGAAAAAGACAAGGTATTTAATGAAACTCGTAGTAGAATGAAGGATTTGATGATAAAGTAGAAAAGTGGCTGAGTTGGTGCCGGTTCTGGCAGGCTTCAGCCTGAAATGTGGAGTAAAATGTCTTGTGAGAAACGTGGTGGAGACTGAAGGATTTAGGGTTTAGTTGGGCAGCTGAGTCATGGTTTAATAATGCAGAGTAAGTCATTTATGATGAAGGATGGAACAGTAGGAGAGGGAACAAGAATAACAAAGCGCGAAAGGCATTGTATATGTGTATCATATGACTACGAATTGCATGCCAGACAAGGTGAAATACGTTGACGACGCCCGTATAATGGCGGGAGGGGGAAGGAGGTGGGAAGTTGTCTTGGGGGGTGGTGAGCAATATGTCTTGGGGTAGTGTGCTTGTTAACACAATAACGCTTGCAACTATAGAGGATCACGCCCCCAAGAACCAGCCCACCAGTGTCCTCAAGGTCTAAAATGCACATTGGTTAACCCTATCGTATGATACTGCCAGTGCACTGGTCTTAAGTGACCATGTTCCTTGTGTGCTAGTGACCAGCAATTGATTGGGGCACATCTGCCTACTCCTAGTGCACCGCCTACTGCTCCCATTAGGATGTTCCACCATTACCTCTTCATTCTGGGGGTAGGTAATGCACACCTGACCCCTTTCCGGAGGGGTCAACACATTCCACTTCCTCGTCCCAACGATGGTTTGGACATAGTACTGTATGTCCATATCATGAGATTGCAGACTACTGGGGCATATAATTTATCGGCGAACCGGCCCACCCCGCCAGCCCCTACAGCTGGCAGAACCTTATGGCCAACTGGGAGGAAGAAGGAAGAAGATAATGTGGGAGCAAGGCCTTCCAACAGCAGAGGATGACAAGGGAGGAGGGAAGACGGAAGCGGATGGGAGGCATGGCTCACAAGACAACAACAAGCCCAGAGCAAATATTGGCTCTTGCTCGCTGCAGGAGCCACAGTGACCACTGCATAGCACACCCCGGCGAAAAGACCACTGGAAGGAGCTGTCAGCTATGACCAGTGGGAGAGAACAGAGAAGATGGGCTCAGGAAGATTGACTACGGCCAGACCCTAAGATATTACAGGCCTCACTGCAAAGGGGGGGGGGGGGGTGGCGGAAGGCTACGCCGAAACATATTCATGGTTAATTCCACCGAGAGTCAAGACGTTATGTCTTAACTGGTGAATTGCCGGACCTGAGAAGAGAAGAGAAATAAAACCTCAATGGCCCTATTACAGGAAGTAGCGCAGATAAGCAAGAAGAACTACTCAGCAGCAACTTGGAAAGATTACTGGTCCTTGCTAGGTTAGGTTTTAAAGCAGGGGGATTCATTCTAGGCATATTATGGCCAATTCCTTCTTCAAGCAGCCACGGGATAAGGGATTGATTGAGGGTCAATTGTTGATGAAGTAAGGAGTGGAATTTTAGTAGCGGTGTACAGCGACTCTACTTCTGGTAAAATTGGGACTTAAAGACAGGACTGTTGATCAGGGCGGTTGACACTGACTGATAACCTTCACTCTGGATTTTTATATTATAGCGAGCGCTTAACAGTGGAGAAATTTCATGCTCGGATTAAACTCAGGATGTTCTCTGATTTTGGAATTTCTTCCTTTGAGAAGCCTACAAGCTCGGGTTACGCTGATACCAGTGCTTTTGTAGGATGGCCCCTGCTGGAACCCATCAAGAAGCAGCTGAAGAGATGGTTTCGGCCTGAGTACAAGACTTTACCAGGTAGTACGCTGTTCGCTGCTGCTCCTACGTGGGGGCAAATGGTTTTTTTAGAACAATCTGTCTACAGTGAACTTGTGTAGGTGAAAGAAAAACCAGGTCTTGATTTCATGTCGCATGGTGGTCGAAGAAGATTGGTGAAAGACCCGGAGAATATCTGGAAAGGACGCCCTCCCTATTTGCCTTTAACTGCCATAATCGCGGGACATGTTAGATAGGAATTGCAGGGCCTTCAGCCGCCTCAAGGGGGGGGTGGGAACCAGCCAACAAAGGGGGGGTAGGGACAGGGGACGGACTCCTCTTGATCAACACAGACCCTCGCTACCGAAAGCCCAGCATCATTTAGGACAGGGGCGCCTAGCCGGTATCCACACCCCTTTTCATCATCACATAAAATAGGAGGGACGTTCGGCAATCAAGGATCAACCCTCCACATTGGTACCAGATGTTACATACTTACGCTTGTATGTGGAAGGCGGAACCCAACTACCTGCCTTAGTGTTAACCGGTGTGCTGCCAGAAGTGTAATCAAAACGGTAGAAGATGTATTCACGACACTTCCTTGGCCGGAATAGATGTCTCATTAAGGTGTGGGGAGTCGGTCGGGTTGTGGTCAGGTGGATGGCGTATCAATGGCTCAAAAATCCGACTCATGTCCCACTTGTGGTAGGGTTCTATTTCACGTCACTCAAGTCAGCTGTCAGTAATTTGTTGTTTCTGTACTTTTGTACCAGGAGTATATCTCCTGGGAACTGACACATCCTATCAAAATCCATGCACCAAGATACATTTCCACAAGAATGTCGCATCTCTCTGTTATAGGATCCTAACGGGATGATGAGAGAAACATGGCTATACTATCATATCCTCCACATTTGGAACCTCATTCATGGCCAGGAGATACCACACCAAGCACGAGTTCTTTGGACCGTGTTCCGATCTACCTTCATGGTCCACTCTGGTCCTGAAGAATTGGAAGTAAAGAGACTGGATGTTCACCAGTGACAGTGAATCTGAAGCCTGGACACGGTGGCCACCAAGGAAAGGAAGCCACAATCAATACCCACTTTTATTGCGCTAATTCTGTGGCTCAATCTCCAAGCAAATTTAAAGGCACTTCTTCAGAATGGAGCAAATAGTTACAATGTCTCTTCCGTATGCAACACGCCCTCTGTTTCAGGTTTTGTTGTGCAATTTGTGTTGTGAGGAAGAAAAAGAAGAAGAAGGTGGGCAAAGGCCTGCCAACCCCTGTTTCGCATGGTACAAGACCTTATCGAGAGGTGAATGTGACGTACCATCTTGGAGATCCGCCATTGTACTGAACCCTTTCACTTGCATGTCCTATCGTGCACAGCCAGTCCCTCAAGATTATATTTCACAATTATTGATTTGGCGTTTGCACATATTTTCTGATTGTTGCCTATGTCCTGCGTTGTCTTTATCGACTTCGCCACTTTCACCCATGAGGTTCTAACCAAGTTATAAATCGGTGTGGGTCTTGCAACCAAGGCGACACACGAACAGCTAGTCAATTGTCCCCAAGGCTATATGTCTTCAGTATTAAAGGATGGAAAAGACTTACATCCGGTTTATGTGGACTGTCCACTTCACTATGTGGATGACCCACTTTCTGGTATGTCGAGAACATTTGTGATGGCGGCACCCATGAAGAAGCCTCTGAACTCACTTCTACTAGTTCTGCGCCAGAGAAGGGTTTTTGTTGTAATGTTTCTCTTAACAAAGTCCATTGGTGCCAAGAAGAAGTGGGTGTTGTTTTGGCGACATTGCCTCTCTCATCAAGCAAAAGGGACACCTCACAACTTAGAGCGGGAAGAAAGGAATGGGAAGAAGGCCGCAATACAAGGGGATTTGTAGTACCTTAATAAGGTTTATGTCTAGTCAAGCAGCTCTAGAATTTATTCTCTGGTCTTCTTCTACATTTGTCGCCTCTTGGATTTTAGTGTGCATCACTCTCAGGCAGCCTTTGTTGAAGCAGTAAAGATACCCCCTTCACCTTAATGATCGATGCTTTGGAGTCCTTCAGAAGTGTAAACAGCTATTGCCAGTGCTCCTGCACTAGGTTATTCCCGGGATTAACCAGACGACTTTTAAGCCTTTTGTATTGGAGAGGGAAGAGACATGCCCTGGGAGTTTTAGCACAGGCATGGGACGGCCGAAACAGACCAATTGGATACTTTACTCTGCAAGGCTGGACCCGTGGCTCGGGTGGGACAATTCCTGTTTACAGTGCTGTATTTGCAAGACCATGTGATGCTGAGACAACGGACAGCGGATATTTTGCTGGACACTCTCTCGTCTTGTTGGGCCTCTTGGACATCTCTGCCATTTTGAATCAGACCACATGCCTAGCACATCTGTCAGCAACGCGACATCTGTGACTCAAATGTTCTTACTCTTACCGGACAATGTAACGATCATGAGATGACAAACTTACTCATAAACCAGCTACCATCCTTCCACTCCTTTCAGGAGAAGTAGTGGAATGGAGGAGGGGGGGGAGAGGAGGGGGAGAGACAGAAGATGAGGATTATCTCACAAGCATGACTGCTTTGAAGTGATGCAAATTGGAGACATACCATCTACGTCTGTCTCAGAAGAAAACCACTCAAAATCCAGAGTATGTTCATATATGTGGATGGATCCAGAATTTGCATGATGAACAAGGCCGTTATCAACACAGATATGCGGGGTTTAAAGATGGATGTGTGTTGGAGGCTCAAAAGTTTACCTTCACATAAGTCGGCAAAAGAATGAAGCGAATTGGAAGCTTTGATCACAGATGCAGACTGGCCGAAGGATAAGACAGCCCAACATCTTACACACGACTCCAGATATGCCTATGGAGTGGCGCATGATTTTGGCCCCCATTTGGAGGGTAGTCACGAGGTTTCCTGACTGCAGGCAGGGACTCCAGTCAAGCATGCACGAAAGCCATCAGAAGAACTCCATGGATGGTCATACTGCAGAGAATGTCGATGTCTTAAAAGTGAAGGCAATGGAAAAATCGAACGAAGAGGCACAAGGGAAACTATGGGCAGACAGAGAGGCAAAAGATAAGCAGCTTAAAGGATTGATTGTGCACCATCTATGAGCACACAAGAGCACCCAAAAACCACTGACCCTACATCCAGATGTTCTGCTATGCAAATTGCATCAACAGCAGAGGAGCAGAAAAAGGAGCTTGGAAGAGAATGGAGCTAAGGATGGAGGAAGATGGGATTTACAGAGTTGGCAGACGACCTGTCTGCCAGGGTCTATATTCAGCGTTGTACAGGGGCGCATGGGCAGGACACTTGTCTATGTAGTTTGATGAATGGATTATTGAATTGACAAGTACTACCTAGCACCAGGAATTTCACACTCACGGACTCCTTTCCCCAGGAAAGCCTGTGTCACTGTGCTGAATGCAACCATGGGAAGCCGGTAAAGTACCACCCAGACATCTGGCGAAAACCCTCCATCCCTTCCCAAAAGGATCCAAAATTTGACCACATTTAAGTGCCCCAAGTCAGGAGATTCGAATATGCACTTGTCATTGTGGACATGTTTTTCAGGATGGCAAGAAGAAGCGTTCCCTGTAGCCGATTATCAAGCCAAAGAAGACTGCAAAGTAGCGGCTGACAGAAGTTGATGTGACAGGTAGGAGTACCAGAAGGTGATCGAGAGTGATTCGGGGACCATCGTTCCACAGCAAACTTGATGAAGGAAGTTATGGAACGCATTGGGAAGTACTCTAGCTCTGCACACCCCGTACATCCGCGAAGCAGTGGGAAAAGTGGAAAGAGATGAACGGAACCCATGAAGTCCAGTAATGCTCAAAGCAGCAAGAGAAGTTGGCATGCCCTTTGGCCAGCACTGTCTGCCATAGCTTTATTTAGGGTCTGTACACGCCCAGGGGAAAGTTTAGCTCTCTTGCCCTATGAGATCCTGTTGGTAGTGCCCCCAGGTTCAGGTGCATATTTCCCCAGCAGTTGAGCTACAAAATGATAGCTATAGCATCATATGTTAACTGCGTTGGCTAATGGAGTTGTATCTTATACATTCCAGAGTTTTCTTTTCCTTATCCGACCCAGAACAGCCGCTGGTGACCATAAGCTACAATTGGTGGTCTGGGTCTACGTTGTAGAAGTTTGTGCGTAAGTCGTTGGAGCCGAGATTCGAAGGGCCATATCAAGTCCTGCTGACCACGACCACATCTGTCAAAGTGGCAGGAAAGCCCAATTGGATCCGTGCTTCACACTGCAAGATCGCTCCAGCCCCCAGAGATGAAGCAGACGGTGTGCTTTCTGATGTTTAAGTAGTTATGTTGTTTTAACTCTTGGGAAGATGAATCCGTCTGTGGCCATTACAAGGAGCGAGGGAAGGAATGGTAACTCCTTTGGTTTAATTCATAAGTGCACTCATGTAGCCACATATTCTTTTGACTTTTGTGATTGTAGTTTGTTGTCCTGAGGTTCCCAATACAGTGCAACCATTTACTAATGAGCAATTCTTCTGTTGCACGGTGTAATTATTCTTACTGTTGACCGATGAGTATTGGGACCTCTTGCTATCTCTGGGGTGCTGTTAGGTTGGAACACCAGGGAAATGACTGGGGGGTATAGTCCAGAGACTGACATTAAATAGGAAGTATAAACAGATAGATAACCCCTACTTACTAGAATAAGGTTGGCAAAAAACTGGAACCGTCGAGAACAGGAGTTCCTAGGTGAAAGGCATGCCCCTAATGCTAACTATTGAAAACCCTCAGGAGGACTGATGGCGGTTATATATGTCCTAGGAGCGTATAATACGGGGAGGGAGCAGGGGGTTTGGTTTTCTAAGAGAAAATTCAGTTAAAGGACATGAATTAAGATCCAGAGATGGTTGGAGTTCACAGCCTCCCACCCGGTAAACAGCTTATGCCCCATGTGCAGACTTTTCACGGCATGGAAAGCCATGGCTGATCCTACCTTGAAGATACTTATAGGGTAGGAGAATGGGTTCTCCCAGATAAGATTACTTGTGGCTAGATTGGGTTTAAAAAAATAATAATATACAGGCTTGCCCGAACATAACAAAACAAATGTATGTTGTTCAGCTGCCGACCTCATATAGGCTCTGTCCCATAGAGATTACCGAGGCCAAGCAAAAGATTGGCTTTCTAGTTTATACACCAACACCACCTCAGATATGATGCCTGTGAGGGACTGGTAGGTTGAAGTTCCCAATCATCAAATAAGCAACAAAGCCAAACAGTTGGGGTTACTGTCTACCAGGCAATTACACATGCTATACAGTAGTGTGGGGAAAATGGCAGTCTTCCTGGGCAAATTTCCCTAAGAAAGAGGTTATCCACATAAGTAACATCAGTGGAAGCTTTTTCTACAAATCAGGTCCCAATCCCTTGGGGACATATATTGGAGTTGTGGAGATCTGTTCCTTAGGACGAAATTGGTGGGAAAAATGGGTCCGGACAATGTGCCATACTAAGTTACCTATCCAATTCACATTTTGAGTGAGGGTGGGGTTCAGTAGGTTAGTGACACAATCAAAGAAGTCTGGAGGAGAAGTGAAACCGCCCCAAAAGGGCAGCTTTGACCCCCTATGTGTATTTCGATGATATAGGAGTCCCAAGGGGGGAGGGGTCCCTGATGATGTTTAAGGCAAGGCGACCAACGTGGAAACCGCTTGGTTTGAATCTCTGCTACCGATTATCATGTTAAACAAGAATGTAGTTTGGTTAAGATTTTCATATATTACATCCAGCAGAGTTTGTGAATTACACGAGATCGCGCCCTACTGGCTGGCAGATCGGGAGGGCCCCAAACCTCTGCTGTAGCCTGGCAGAAAACCGGATGGCCCTGGTCCTTGGTGATGGCTGTGTAAGGGAAAGATTGCAGTGTGGCAAAATGATCGGAGAAACATGCTGTAGTTCATACTCAGACAATACAGGGTCCGAACGGTTTAAAGTGACTGTGGCACATTAAAAAGCTAGATGATCTCTCCCGAAGAATTAAAGCGTACCTCAGGCATAGATCACCCCTAGGGACAGTGGTTTACTTCATGGTTTAAGGGTTGGCTGGGATTGCTTGCCCAGATAAGGTATTGCCCATATTGATTGTGCTGCTAATACTAGCTCTAATTTCTGTTGTGTCTATCAACCTTGGTTTGAGGAAAACTATTTGTGAACAGCTGGTGGACCAGATATCCCATCATGATGAAACAGTTGTCCCACGGCCGGGCCTCTATGATGACAGCAACACTACACAGCCTTAGTGTCCAAAGCCTGACTCTATGATGTTGTGGACATTAAGAAACTATTCCGTGAAGAGTCCTTGACGCACTGAAGTGCTCCGGAAAGGGTCATCGACTCCCTCTGCTTCCGATTGTCTCGATGATTTAGATTTAAGTAGTGTAGGGGTGAGCTAGGGCGTACCAGGGACTACGGGGCGCCCTTGTCAGGGCGAGGGGGGCGGGAGGGTACTTCCGCAAAAGAAAGAATAGGGAAAGAGGAATAGGGAAAAGTATAGGGAGAGATAAAAATTGAGAACAAAGTTCAAGGGGGGAATGTTGTGGTTTGGGAACAAAGTTGTATATATATATGTGTGATCCTTTGTGTCTCTATTTCAATGTTTAGTTAGTATATACCATCACTTATACATATATATTATATTATTACCTTGATAGGACATAATTATATAGTACAGCATGTAAAGCTGTATGTATCTTTTGTTATTAATGTGTTAAACAAGATGGCTGCCTGTAGTAGTTTTTATAGGTCGTCGTGTAATCCAAGATGGCGCCTAGTCAGAAGTTACACCCTGTGTTCAGACATTCCTGAAGCTGTGAGGAGTGGTCCATAGATAAGGACGTGCCAATAGACCCTCACAGCCAGGTACATGTGATGCTTCTTATCACCTAATTTGCAAAGAGGTATAAAAAAGCCACCATTTTGTGAATAAAATCAGAAAGCACTTTCATAGCAGCAAGGCATGTTGTGATTTGTTTTCTCGGTGCACCTTTTGTTATTTTTAAGATAATTTGAACCCCCACAAGGACAGGATAGCCCCTTTGAGGCTACTTTCCATTACAGTGCTAAGGGAGTATGTAGCAGGCTCACTCGCTGAGCCTGCTATATAGACGGTGGGTGGCAGCTGTTAGATACAGTTGACACCCATTGTTAACAACAGGGACCGGAGCCAGCTATAAGCCCTGCTATTTAATCCCTTAGATGCCGCAGTGATAGCACCATGGCATCTAAATGAATGAGGAACAGTGTGGCACACCATTCCTCCTGCCAACCCTCTTACCCACCGCAATGAGATCTCAGGATACTGAGCGGTTGTTATGGCAGTTGGAAGCCTAATTAAGTAAATATTGTCCCTTAAAAACAGCAGTCATACAACTATGTACACAGAAAAATTAAAAAGGTTTTTTCTCTCAGAAGGCAGGGAGGAAAAAGTGAAAACCAAAAACCCAAAAATTGCTCCGTCATTAAGGGGTTGTTGCACTATTTTCAAATGAATTGTTTTGTGACTTTTTAATGACATGTTTAAAAACATGTCTGCTTATTACCACATATATTTACAATTTTATAGATACAGCCTCACAGTAAATATCTCATCTGATAACTAGTTAACCCCTTAACACCGCAGCCAGTTTTGACCTTCCTGACAGAGCCCCATTTTTTAAATCTGACGTGTCACTTTATGTGAGAATAACTTTGTGATACTTTTACAAATCCAAGTAATTTAGAGAATGTTTTCTTGTGACACATATGAAATGAAAGGGGCATTCTGATTGGTTACAATGGGAAACAAAGTGAGTTTTAGACCTAGACACTTTTCATACATGTGGCCTATTGTGCTTTCAGTTAGTAATACATTTTGGGCCATTTTGGGAAAAATATCAAAATATTTTGGAAACATTTGCCATTTTCAAAGTTCAAACATTTCTTTGTGTAAGACAGATAGTTATTCCGCACAAAATAGTTTATAACTAGCATCAACTATGTCTACTGTAGGTTGGCGTAATTTTTTTAAATTTCTTTTTATTTTTTATGACATTAGTGGGCTTAGAAACTTCGAAGTAATTTTTCACATTTTCAAGAAAATTTTCAACATAGAGTTTTCTTAAGGACCAGTCAAGTTCTGACATGGCTTTGAGGAGCCTTTATGTTAGATATCCCCATAAATGACTCCAGGTAAGCTACACCCCTTATAGTATTCAAAACCGCATTTAGGAAGTTTAGGTTAAATTTTAAAATTAAACTTTTTTTTTCAGATCCTCAATTTTTATGCATTATTCACTGGAGCATGATAGATGATAACAGGGCAATGCAACTCAACATCGATTTCCCTAATTCTGCCATTTTTAGAGATATCCCATATGTGTCCCTAGTTCGCTATTTGGCTCAACCACAAGCCTTATGATAGGAGCATTACCTACTGGACTTTGAGGTCTCATTTTCATAATGATTTTCTTTAGACGCCATTACAGGTTTGTGGACACCCTGAGGTGCTAAAACTTAATAAGCACCCCTAAAAAGTCCCTATATTGGAAAGTAAACCTCTTAAGGAATATATCCAGGGGTGTTACACAGATTTCTTTTACCGTTAGCCTGTGAAAATGAATTTTTTTTTTTTTCAAGGAATCCTGGAAAAATAGCACCGTCAAATTTGTTACACAATTTCTTCCAAGTTCGGCAATACCCTATAAGTGGGTGAAAACTGCTGTTTCGGCACATGGCAGGGCGTAGAAGGGACGGAGCGCTATCTAAGGGTATATTATGCATTTTGGGCGCACAGGTGTTCCATAGTTTTTTTACCATTGGGCCATGAAAATGGGGGGAGGGGGGAGAACGCAGTTCGTCCATTGTTTTTTGGGCTTCATTTTTATAGCGTTCACCATGCAGTATTTATAATATTATAACTTTACTATTGTGGGTAAGTACAATTGCAATTATATAAATTTTATGTACTTTTTTATGTTTTACTACTTTTATATAATAGAAATGCGTTTGTAAAATTGAATTTTATGTCATAATAGTCTGATATTCATAAATTTTTATTTTTCTGTATATGGAGCTGATTATGGGCTTGCTTTTTGCGGGATGAGTTGACGTTTTTATTGGTACCATAATGTGGGCAATTTGACACTTTGAAAGCTTTTTATCAAGGATTTTGTGAGATGTTTTGAACAAAATACAGAAATCCTGGTAGTGTTTTTTATTTTTCACAGCCGTCACCGTGCGGTATAAATGACACTAGATTACAGTGATACACAATTTGATTTTTTTTTTTACTGCTTTTACACAATACACAAATTTATTCAAAAGGGAAATATGTTTTTGTTTGAGAGCCATAACTTTTTTATTTTTCTGTGTACAGAGCTATGTAGTGGTTTGCTTGTTTGTTTGTTATGGGATGAGTTGACATTTTTATTGGTATAATTTTTGATTGCTTTTAAATCCGTTCTTTGGAAGTTAGGGTAAAAAAAATGCTGAAATCCTTGTAATGTTTTTGGTTTTTATTTTTAAAAGTGCTCACCATGAGGTATACATAGCAAGTTAGTTTTACTCTGTGGGTTGGTAAAATTATGGTGATGTTGAAGTGCTTTAAAAAAAAAGGTTTTTATTGTGTAAAACATTATATATGCATTGCTATCTTCTAATGGCCATAACTTTTGAATGGCGTTTTTTGTGGGATGAACTGACATTTTTATTAGTATCCACTTTGGCATTTATATAACGTTTTCATCACTTTTTATTCCATTTTATGTGCTGTGGGATGAATGAAAATTGCAATTTCATATTTTTTTCATCATGCGGGTTGTAATAACATTACAGATTTTAAGGTAGGTCATTACGCATACGGCAATAGCAAATATGCATGCTTTATTTATTTTATTTAATCTTTTTTGGGGCGATTGGTGTCTGGAAAGGGAAAAGGGGTGGTGTACATGTTTTTATTTTATTTTTTGTGTTTGTGTTTTTACTGTTTTTTATTGCAATTTTTTACTTCACTTTTGTACTTGTTTACTTGTATCAGTGATCTTATGATCTTAAGCATTAGTGCTGTGTACCGCTCTCCATGGCAACTGTGAATCACTATGTCCTTTATTAGACTTCCGGGCCATCAGGGAAGGCATTGGAGCCCACAATCGTCTTCTCTCTGTCTTTTCACTAGCTGCCACGCTCGCGATTAATCGCAGCAGGTAAGGGGTTGATCACCCGTGGCTGAAACTCACTCAGCATGGGGCCAGCTGTAATATACAGCTGGTCCCATGTTGCGATTGTGCGAGCACCGCTTAAGAGCCCGCACGATGTTCAGGACGTACCTGTCATGCATTTGCAGGAAGTCACTTCCCGCTAGGATGTAAAGGTACATCCAATGTCAGGAAGGGGTTAAAGGAGCATTCAATAAAATAGAAACATAGATGCAATAATGCTACCTTAACCCCTTACAGCCGCAGCCAGTTATCTGACATATGGCAATTTCTGTGGGAATAGCTTTTTAAGACTTTTACCTATCTATGCAATTCATAGAATGCTTTCTCATGATACATTGTGCTTTAAGTTAGTAATAAATTTTGGTCTAAACAATCCTTGTTTATTTGTGAAAAATATCAAAATGTTATCAAATGTTTAAAAAATTTTCAGTTTCAAAGTTCAAAAATGTCTGCGTGAAAGACTGATAGTTATACCACACAAAATAGTTTATAACTAGCATCTAACATATGTCTACTGTAGGCTGGCATAATTTTGTAGCAATTTTTTCACATTATCAAGAAAATTTGCGAAACATCCAGTTCTGACATAGCTTTGAGGGGCCTGTATGTAAGAAACTCCATAAATTACTTCATCTAAGAAACTGCACCCTTAAAATATTTTAAAAAAGTATTTAGGAAGTTTATCAACCCTTTAGGTGTTTCACAGAAATTATAGCAAAGTGGAGGTTAAACTTCTAAACTTCACTTATTTTTCAGTTTTTAAATTTTAATCCCTTATTCACTAAAATAGAGTAGGTGTAACCATGGCAACGCAACTCATCATGGATTTTCCCCATTATGTAGTTTTTAGAGATATTCCACATGTTGCCCTTGTGTGTTTCTTGACCTTAAACCTCAGAATAGGAAGAGAAGCTACTGGATTTCCGGTTCTTATTTTCATCAGAATTTTTTTAGGAACCATTTCAGTTTTGCAGGCACCCTAAGGTGCTAACACTTAATAAAAAACGCTAAAACAACCTCATTTTAAAACCTTTACCCCTTGAGGAATATATCCAGGGGTGTAGTGAGTATATTGACCCCACATGTGTTTCATGTATTCTTTTAGCGTTAGGTTGTGAAAATAAAAATTTTTTCAAACAATATGCAATTTTAGCTGAAAATGTTTAATTCTCACAAGCAATCATGTTGCATTTACAAAGCCCCAAAAGTACCAGAACAGGTGAAACCTTCAGAAGTCACCCCATTTTGGATTCAACAACACTCAGGGAATTCGTGTAGGGGTGCTTTGTGCATATTGGGCCTACAAGTGTTCCACAGTATTTTTAGCATTAGGCTGTGAAAATGGAGGAAAAAAAATGCAATTCCACAATTGCTTTTCGGATTTCACTTTTACAGCATTTGTTGTGCGGTATAAATGACATGATAACTTTACTATGGAACAAGTATAACAATATAAATGTGATATAGTATTTTATGTTTTCTTATTACTACTCAATAGAAATGTTTTAAAAAAATTGCGTTTGTATGCCACCATGGTCTGACAACCATAACTTTTTTGTTTTTCTGTATGTGCAACTGATTAAGGTTTTTTTTTTCTTGTGGGATGAGTTGAAGTTTTCATTTGTACCATTTTAAGGTTTATATGATGCTTTGATTGCTTTTTATCAACGATGGATGGATGAACAAAATACAGCAATCCTAGTAGTGCTTTTTTATTTTTTACAGCAGTCACTGTGCAGTATAAATCACATGTTCATTTTACTCAGAAGGTCAGCAGGATTACAGTGATACCAAATTTATATTTTTTTATGTTTTTCTCCTTTTACACAATAAAAATACTCTCATTTAAAAAGAAAATACATTTTTGCATCACCATAATTTGAGAGCCAAATTTTTTTTAATTTTTCCGTATATGGAGCTTTGAAGGGGCTTTTGCAGGATCAGTTGACGTTTTTATTGATAACATTTTGAGGGGACATGACTTATTGATTACCTTTAATTCTGTTTTTTTGGGGAGGCAAGGTGAAGAAAATGCAACAATACTGGTAGTGTGTTTTTTAATTTTTTTTTTGTTTAACTGTATTTTCATTAAATTTTCACAGAGATATTATAAATCATACAGGTCAATGTCAATGGAGATTTAGATGTGATTACATCTATAAACATCAAACAAAAAAACAGTGGTAGAGATCATTTTAAGCGTCTCAGTAAAAAAAAAATAAAACAAGATTCAACATTTCTGTATCAATAAGAGTACTAATAACAAGCTTGATGAAAGGCATACACCAGAATGACACAAGACAGGACACGAACAGGAGGAGGGGGAGGACGTTACACAAATGGCCAAAGATTTAATTTACAGTGGATATGGAAAATATTCAGACCCTTTAAAGTTTTAACTCTTTGTTTCATTGCAGCCATTTGGTAAGATCCAAAAATTTCATTTTTTGGCTCATTAATGTACACTCTGCATGCCATCTTGAAAGAAATAAACCAGAAATGTAGATATGTTTGCAAATTTATTAAACAAGAAAAACTGAAATATCACATGGTCATAAGTATTCAGACCCTTTGCTGTGACACTCATATTTAACTCACATGCTGTCCATTTCCTTTTGATACTCCTTGAGATGGTTCTACTCCTTCATTGGAGTCCAGTTGTGCTTAATTAAACTGATTGGACTTGATTAGGAAAGGCACACACCTGTCTATATTAGACCTCGCATTTCACAGAGCACATGAGAATCATAAGGTTTAAGGAACTGCCCAAGGAGCTCAGAGACAGAATTGTAACGAGGCACAGATCTGGCCAAGGTTACAAAAGAATTTCTGCAGCACTCAAGGTTCCTAAAAGCACAGTGGCCTTCATAATCCTTAAATGGAAGAAATTTGGGACAACCACAACTCTTCCTCGAACTGGCCATCCAGCCAAACTAAGCAATCGTGGGAGAAGAGCCTTGGTGAGAGAAGTAAAGAAGAACCCCAAGATCACTGTGGCTGAGCTCCGGAGATGCAGTAGGGAGATGGGAGAAAGTTCCACAAAGTTAACTAACACTGCAGCCCTCAGCAGAGTATGCTGATGGAAGTCTCTCTCATATGAAAGCCCGCTTACAGTTTGCAAAAAAACACATGAAGGACTCCCAGACTATGAGAAATAAGATTCTCTGGTCTGAAGAGATGAAGATTGAACTTGTTGGTGTTAATTCTAAGCGGTATGTGTGGAGAAAACCAGGCACTGCTCATCACCTGCATAATACAATCCCAACAGTGAAACATGGTGGTGGCAGCATCATGCTATGGGGGTATTTTTCAGCTGCAGGGACAGGATGACTGCTTGCAATTGAAGAAAAGATGAATGCGGCCAAGTATATGGATATCCTGGATGAAAACTTCTTCCAGAGTGCTCTGCACTTCAGACTGGGCCGAAGGTTCTTCTTCCAACAAGACAATGACCCTAAGCACACATTCTTGACTGGCCCAGCCAGAGCCCTGACCTAAACCCAATTGAGCATCTCTGGAGAGACTTGAAAATGGCTGTCCCCCAACGTTCACCATCCAACCTGAGGGAACTGGAGAGGATCTGCAAGGAAGAATGGCAAAGGATCCCCAAATCCAGGTGTGAAAAACTTGTTGCATCATTCCCAAGAAGACTCATGGCTGTACTAGCTCAAAAGGGTGCTTCTACTCAATACTGAGCAAAGGGTCGGAATATTTAAGACCATGTTATATTTCAGTTTTTCTTGTTTATTACATTTTCAAAAATATCTACATTTCTGTTTTTGTTCTTTCAAGATGGAGTGCAAAGTGTACATTAATGAGAAAAAAAGAGAACTTTTTTGATCTTACCAAATGGCTGCAATGAAACAAAGAGTGAAACATGTAAAGGTCTGAATACTTTCCGTACCCACTGTAGATAAAAAATTAATTACATGGGCTACAAGGTATAAAATTACCTTCAATATTCTGAGTGATCACATAGGAGTCCCACAAAGACCAGATGGAGCTAAAACTATCTACTTTATCATTTAAAGAAGCTGTTAACCCCTTAAGCCAAACGCCTGAAAAGTAGTTAATGACCAGAACATTTTTTATATTTTTGCCTCCTTGCGTTTCAACAGTTGTAACTTTTTTATTTTTTCAATGACGCAGTTGGATGAGGCCTTGTTTTATTCGAGACAAGTTGTGCTTTATGGGGGAATAGTTTAAGTTCACTTATAAATAATTGCAGTATTTTATTTTATTTTTTATTTTTATTTTTTTCAATTTTTTTTACACCATTCACAATTCACACTTAATAACTTGTTAGATTAATTCTACAGGTTATTACGGTCGTGGGTTTTTTTTTGTATGTATAATTTATGCACAATTATTTTTTACTAAATATTTATTTTTATTTTATTGTTTAGTTTTTTTATTCTTTTTTCTTACACTTTTTCTGTTTTTTTTTACTTTTTTTTTAATACCATGAAGGGAGAACTGGTTTACATTTTTTTTTTTTTTTACACTTAGTAATGTATTAGCATATTCATATATGCTAATACATTCTAATCTGTGTCACTTTGACACAGGCAGTGATCTGGACAGCACACAGTGTGTCCAGGTCACTGGCTTCATACACAGACAGCTCTGGGGCCACTCTAGGTCCCCAGAGCTGACTGTGCAGCCGTTCCCCGGGCTCTGTCGGGTCACCGGGTGTTCCAATCACCCGACAGAGCAGGAGAACCCTTTGATTGCGCTGCGGTAACGCACCGCCGCAATCAAAGGGTTAAAGCACCGGGTTGCGGAGGTTTCCACTGCACTCCGGTGTTCGCAGGACATGCTCTGGGATCGGGGCTGTACTACAGCGCAATTGCGGCGCCGCAAACTCCGATGTCTGCAGCGACGCCAAAAGACGTCGCTGCAGACGAACGACCCGCACCAGCCGACGTCAAAAGACGGTGCGCAGTCGTTAAGGAGTTAAATACTCTAATGTCCTTATATCTTTTTACCTTTGAAGTAATTTTTAATAGAGCTCACCATGCAGTATACATGACATGTTTGTTTTACTCTGTGAGTCAATACATTTATGGCGATACCCAATTTATATATTTTTTATGTTGTAGCACTAAAAAAGGTGTTTTTATTGTATAAAACAATATTTATACATTGCAATATTCTGATAGCCATAGCCATTTTTCACCCCATATACAGAGCTGTGTAAAGACCTTTTTTTGTGGGATGAACTGATGTTTTCCTTGGTACCACATTAGGGTTATATTACTTTTTTATTGCTTTTTATTCCATTTTATGTGCTACGGGATGAACAAAAATCACTATTCAATATCAATTTACGGCATTCACTCGGAGGGTTAGATAATGTGAGAGATTTATAGGCTAGATTATTATGCACATGGCGATACCAAATATGTGTACTTTTTTTTACATTTTTGATCTTTTAGGAGTCAATTAGCATCTGTAATGGGGAAAGGGCATTGTGCGTGTTTTTACTTTAGTTTTTTGTGGTTTTGCTTCACTGTTTTGTCATTTTAACAGTATTAATACTTGTTCCCATGGGAAACTTGACTCCGTAATCTGTAGATCACTGTTACTATACATAGCAGTACATAAGCAAATAATAGCAAGTAATATACAGCTGACTTCACGTGGACTCTGCTCATGGGCCTGCACGATCCTGGACGTACCAGTATGTGACTTGCAATCACAATCCGGACGCATCTTTTTGCAAAAAAAATGTTAAGGTACCTAGAACCTATGCCCTAGATTTGAAATTAAGTGACTCATATTCAAGAAAAAGGTCTCAGACAAAAGCTTCCTCTGCGAGGTGGAAGAAAGTTCGTGATCACAGATTTACCTTCTGGGTAGCAGTTTAGAAGGTAAAGTAGCCACTAATAAGAATACACAATCAAAAACCAAAGTTGTAATTTCATCCATATTATTACATTCGGTCACCAGGTGCTGGTAACTGCACCACACAGTTACTAGGGCCTGGTCCTCGCAACTCTCACTCATCAGTTATTCCTGAATGACCATGGTCTGATCAATATGCTAGTGGTTCACTGACACAAAAGTTTCTGGATTACCAGGGACTGGACAGCAAAACTATACACTGGACACTACTTTAAGACTGATACGGACTTATATACTTGTTATTGGTTCAGTGGGGACTAGACATTGCACAACTGGTCAAGAAACTTACCTTCGCAAATCAAAACTTTCTTCTGGAGTCAAGATACTGTACCGTTCCTTGTCACTGACAGCACTGTTTGCATTAAATAAGAAAGTTCAGCATAGAGACATCCACCACACTAACCCAATAACATTGATGTGGCCAATATCTAGAAACAAGTACCTTTATTTCCTTAACATACAGTATTTGTGAGATCTGGCCCAGAAGATTGGAGAACTTGTCCTGATGAAATATATCAGCTGGCTGAGCTGATCTCCAGAGATACAGAAACTTGTATAAATAGTTGGCAGGTACAGTAAGTGACCACTTGAGATCATCAACTGTCAGGGGAACCAAAATTTGGTGGACAGGAATAGTGTTGAGTGATGAAATCGGCAAAAGTTGAAATCAGGCAGATTTTCACTAAAATCTTGGTTCTGCGATGAAGAGATTATTTCTCTTAAAATCTGATCAATAATCGCCCATCGACTTCCGGTTCCGGTGCCGCCATGTCGAGCCGCAAGTAGAGGAGGCTCCGCTACCCCACGCGCTGTTTCACCTGCCTGCTTGGGGCATCGAGACCGGGTGGAAGCGCAGCTGCTGCTGGATGGCGCCGTGGTGACTGCGGAGGCAGTCGGGAACGCACGAGCCGCGTTACAGCCCAGGACGAACGGTGAGCAGGTCTGTGAAGGGCCGTCGGCCGCATGGCGCCCGCCATCTTGGAGAGCCCCGCGGGCATACAGTAGCTAAGCCAGCCCCAGCACATAGTGCGGCCAGCATGGAGGGAGGACGGAGCGAGGCATGATTCAGCTATATAAAAAAGTACACGCACCATACCTCAGGCTGTCTTCAATAGGAAGGCTATACAGTTAAAACTGCAGCACTGTGAGATGGCTGCTCTGGCTGATGGCATCCATGACCCCTGGCTGCATAGTAAATTGCCACACTAGACAGGAATGTGGAGAAATACCCTGACCAGTGAAAGCTGTATGGCTGTCTGACTGTAATTCTGTCAGTTCCAGGCCCCTTTACACCTGTGCAACCTGCCTGTTACAAGTTCAGCATCTTTCTACATACCAAAAAATAAGGGGTCCCTGCAGTCCATACCAGTTATACTCACGCAATAAGAAGTGGTTTGTTTCTACATAAATGGACAAATATCTCTTGAAAATGGCCTCTAGTACAAGGAGCGCTGTAAAAAGCCAAAGAGGGGAAACAGCGACATCTAGTGCACACAGTGAAAGCAGCAAGTCTCAGTCTTTACCTGATTCTGCCTTGGTTGTGCAAAATCCTGATGATATGCCGTCTTCAAGGTTTAACATTGCAGAATTAAAATAAATAGCGATTGAAGTGGCCAAGGTCATCCTTCCAGATCTGCAGGCCTCTCTAACTAGTATGGTTGGAATGACTTTGAAAGAATTACAAGGGACTGTGGCCCAACATGGGGAGAGATTGGATGACGTGGAAGAAAGAACATTCAGTACTGAGAAAGATGTGGAAGACCTTCAATTCCAGCTCCATGAAATGGCCAAAGATAACCAGAAGCGGTGGGAGAAGTGCGATGATCTGTAGAACCGATCCGGAAGAAGTAACTTGAAGCTAACAGGGGTCCCAGAGACTTTGTCCGTTGCCGCTTTGACTAACTTATGCGAGAATGAAATCCCTCAATATATAGGGATCCTCAGAAGATGTAAGGTTGAAAGCGCTCATCGCTTGGGTCCCAAAAGTAGGAAAGAGTCGAGTGGTCCAGACGGCAGGAAAAGAGAAAGACCTACACCGGCAATGCGTAAATGCTTGGACTACTCGGATAAGGCAGAGATTTTGGCAGCTTATAGATCAAAGAGCTCAGGGATTGAACTTCACGCTAGCAGGATCTTGCTTTTTGTAGACTTTTCTGCGGATGTCACTAGGAGACGGCGGGCGTTCTCGGCCATTTGCTCCGAACTGCATAACTCGAAAAGGAAATTTGCTCTACTCTACCTGGCGACGTTGAAGGTTTTCCAGGCAGAGGGTCCCCCTCTTTTCTTTCGGGATCCTCAATCAGCGGTCGAAGGTTTGGGCCTACAAGTGATCTTGATGGATGGTCCTCGTCGTAAGGGACTCTCAGCTCGAGACGTGGGGGATCGTCAAGGTCATGATAAGAAACTAAAGATGGACGAGTCTAGTATAACTTGAATTTCTTGTACGGTCACACGTTCCTTACATGGACAATCCTGCAGGTATCCTTTAATGCGGTTTAAGGTTCTGTTTCATATATATGTGTCAGGACCGCTCAGCGAGCGGGAGGTGGATCCACTGGTCACCGCTAGGAGTTGGCGTAGCCTACGTCGGGGAGCGGAGTCTAAGGGGCCCCTTGTTTTCACCGGAGCCCGCCGCAAGGCAGGACGGGCTTTGCTGCAGGGAATCCCCCAGGTCGCTACCCCCGACGCAGGACCCAGCGGTGACAGCCGAAGCAGGTGACGTAGGCACAGGAACACCCGGAGCGTGGTACTTGAATAGGCAGGACACTGGAGCGTAGAACCCGAGTAGGCAGAACAGGCTAGGCAGGACTGACGAGGCAGGAGCAGAAACGTAGAATGCGGAACTGTCAGAGGAAACGCCAGCAGACGCAGACAAACGTTGCTAACGTAGGGACACCAACAATTGGGCGCCGACGGCAGGAAGGGGCATACCTATAAAGCCCAAGCTCAAAGGCCATAGGTGGAAAGGGGAGCACCAATTAGGTGCTATCCCTTTAAAACTAGGAAGCTGCTCGCGCGCGGCCCCTAGTGGCCGGCCGGGAAAGTGCAGGCAGAAGCAGAGACTGCCGCATGGCGCTGAAGGAGGAAGCTGGATGCAGCCAGGTAGGTAGTGGCGCAGCGCAGCGCATGCCGGGGCTGGCTGCGCCTGGGGCCGGACGCCCGGTCCGCAGCACGGGAGGTGGCAGGAGCTGGGAGGCGTGAGTGACCGCGGCCCGGGCGCCGGACCGCAGCGTGCGGCGTTACAATATGTATGATTGCTATAGGACTGCGCAGTGTTTATAAGAGGTTGGGATGTTGACAGACGTTTCTTTCAGCAATTTCTCTATTCTGCGGTATTCATGCCGTGAATCAGACTTGCTATGCTTTGTTCTACACTGATTTATTTGGTAACTGTTTTGCATTATTCATTTTGTTGTGGTTGGGTTTAATCTAGATATAAGATATGTAGGGGTTTGTGATCTCATAATTTTCAGGATGGCGTGTGGGGGGTGGAGGGCTATGTCGCTTATTTTTAAGCAGGGTCTGCTACACATGGCGGAGAAAAGGAAGTTTCATGGCACTCTTTTCATAAGGGGTGGGGCCCCATCCATCCCTAGTTTAAGATGTGCATTTCAATTGTTTAGGGAAGGGTGGGTTGAATTTTTCTATTCTACTTGTTTACAGTTTTGGTCCTTTGGGGTTTATTCAGGGTTTGCACTACAGTCCTATATACTCTGTGTTGCAGGCATACTATGCGTATTGTCACTTGGAACGTGAAAGGTCTCCGGTCGCCCCAAAAAAGAATGATGGTGCTCAGACATCTAAAGCGCTTGAGGGCGGATATCGCTCTGCTCCAGGAGACACACCTGGATGAGTCGGACTTTCTCAGGATGAAGAGGTTGTGGGTGGGTGAGGTCCTGGGGGAATAATAACTTTATTGAATAAAAATTTGCAATATAAAATGGCGGATCAGAATAGGGATACAGAGGGGAGGGAACACAGCTTTATCTTGGCAAATCATTCGGAGTCAATTCGAATATATAATATTTATGGACCTAATGATAAGCACCACTGCTTCTTTAGTGACTTGGCTAGTAGAATGTTGGCGGACACTGTTACATTAAAAGTGGTGGGAGGAGATCTCAATGTTGATTTGAATACCAGGGAAGATCGCAAGAGATCTAATGCTGGGCGTGCAGGGCAGGGGAGACATGACCCGACGTTGGAGCAGTTCCTAGAGGGGGCTGGCCTGGTCGATGTGTTACATCTGAGGGAAGGGAATATACCTTTTACTCCCCCGTTCATGATTCATGGTCTCGCATCGACTATGGTCTTGTCTCCACTTCTATGGGAGCCCGGATTCAAGATTCCAGGATAGGGGATATTGTCATTTCTGATCATGCTCCAGTGATACTGACCTCGAGGGATGTGATTCCGAGAGGGAATGAGACTATCTGGAGATTCCCAGCTTATTTGGCCGAGAGGGAAGATTTTAGGCTTTTGATACAAGGCTGGTGGGTCGAATTTAGAGCGTTAAATGCAGAACATTCGAATACCCCGCAACTTCCATAAGATACGGCTAAGGCGGTGATGAGAGGGCGCTTTATCTCCCATGTTGCCAAAATTAAGAAGGAGATCAGGCAAAAGTTGGAATATTTTAGTTCAACGCTAAGGGCTGCATCTACTGCTTTGCAGGGGGATGTTAATCAGGCAACTAAACAAGCTTGGCGCACGGCTAAACAACATTATGAGAGCTGGTTAGAGAAGAAGGAAATGGTTGAAACCCCTGTCAGAGAGGCCAGGTTATTTCGTTATGGGAATAAGTGTGGAAAATTACTGGCAAATCTCGCTAGGGGCCAGAGGGGGCAGATCCATCCTAACCCTTTGAGGGACTCCGGGGACCTACTCCAATCTCACCCGAAGGATATAAATGACATCTTTAGATCCTTTTATTAAAACCTCTATTCAAAAGATGGGCAAGTGTCGGATTTCGTTTTGCAGAATTTGGGGTTGCCGCTATTGTCGGATTCTGACAGGGATTTTCTAAATTCGTCGGTGGACTTGGAGGAGCTACAAATGTCGATATCAAGATCATTTCGAAGATCATGGCAGATAGATTAGCTACCCTTCTACCTAAACTTATTTCGCCATTACAAGTTGGATTTGTACAGCGTAGGTCAGCTGTTACAAATATTCGCAGGGTGCTTTCGGTTTTGGACTCAGTTAAAATTGACCCACAACTACATCCATCTCCGGCAATTATGTCTATTGACGCCGAGAAAGCTTTTGATCATGTTTCTTGGGAGTGGTTGTATAGAGTACTTGATTTCATGCGCTTCTCAGGAGCTTTTATGATCTTCCTGCAATCTTTGTACAGTTAACCAAAAGCTAGAATTTATACTCTGGGTTTCTTATCATCCGCGTTTGATCTTCAGAAGGGTACGAGGCAGGGCTGCCCTCTTTCCCCACTTTTGTTCAACCTCTCTATAGAACCCATGTTGAGGGCTATTGAACATAATGAAAGTATCTTGGGGATTAGGATAGGAGATCACTGTATGAAGACAGCCTTGTTCGCTGACGACATACTTATGTTTATGTCGGACCCAGTCAAGGAAATAGGGCCTAATTTTGACCTTATCAGGCATTTTGGTAGATCCTTGGGCCTTCGGATCAATGTCTCAAAATGTGAGATATTAGATATCTCACCTAGAGGAGTTTTGGCTCACCTGGCGGAGAGGCATAAATTCCCGGCTAAACTGGCTAAGACTAGTATAAAGTATTTAGGGATACACATTGGCAAATATCCAGAGTCTATGTATACACTAAATTATTGCCCTGTTATTCGTAAGATTGAGTCTGAATTAGAGAAATGGAATAATTTGCCCCTGTCATTATCCAGTCGGATAAACCTGATAAAAATGATTAGTTTCCCCAAGGTTCTTTACCTTATCCAAACTATCCCTTTACCGTTAAAGCACATTGACATACAAAAGATAAATAAACTTTTTTCTTCTTTTATTTGGGCCCATAAGCGTCACAGGATAGCGTTGAGGACACTGATGCTTCCTAGGGACAGGGGGGATTGGGGTTCCCGGACCTCAGGACCTATAATCTTGCATGCCTACTGCGACATGGTATAGATTGGATTCAGCAGTCAAATTTCTTTTCTAATTTGTCTCTGGAGTCCAATCTAGCAAGACCTTGAAGCCTGAATATTCTATTACACACTAAATACTCCAAAATCCCATTGTCGATCAGGAAATCCTTAGTCATAAAGGATACTGTTGCAGTGTCGAAAGCAGTCAGAAAGCTGATGGGTCTCTCCTTTCTGTGTTCTAAGCACTTGTATTTGTGGGGACACCAAGAGTTTCCACAAGGGGGTAACAACCCGGAGTTTAGGAGATGGCGCAATATGGGACTTCTAACAGGCATCTTTTTCATCAGCCGGAGAAATGGTTCCTAAACTGCAAGGAAATAAAATCTAAAGCTGGAGAACCCGGGAGGCTGCTACCTGGCTTACGCTCAGGTCGTGGGGTTTTTATGTGACCGCTTGAGGAATTACAGGAAAGAGTTCCAAACCAATAGATTTGATTCCTTCATAGGAACATCACCACAAAATAATTCCGTGTCATTCCTTTATCTTTCACAAGGAAACTTATTCCTTGTGAAAATTGGAGAGAGTCTCAATTTAAACTGCTCCACTATGCAATATATGCGTTTGATGTACCTCCTCATCCGAGTGCGCCAGATAGATTGGTAGCATGCACCAAATGTCAACACCCAGGTGCAGATCTATGGCATATGGACTTGCCCAAGGTCCCAAGACTTTTGGGAGCGGGTATTAACTTTACTCCGTCATAAGCTGGACTTGGATCTATCGCCCTACCCTATGATCTTTCATATTGATCCGAGAGATTCTAGGGTTTCGCCGTTGGTCCATATCTTTTGTTGGGGTGGCACAGAGATGTCTCCTGAAGCGATGGCTTAATCGGGATTACCCCCCACACTGATATGGTGATAGCAATGGTCAAACATTTTCTTATTTTGGATAAGCGGGAGGTGGAGAACAATAAAGATTCACGAGCTAAAGGGTTCTTCCATAAATGGAAAACTTTTATTGAAAGATTTTTAACATCACAAGAAATAAGAGACATCATGCTTCCCTTTACAGATATGATGTGGTACATGCTTAGAGTATTGGCGAATGATCTGGTGCCACTAAAGGTAGATTGACAGGATGCTGGTGAAATTATGCGATAATTTTTGGAGGCGACCGAGACCAATGAAATTACCTTTAAATTTGAAGTATTCGATGTTTAGATATTAGGACTGTATGTGGGGATGTTTATTGTTGGGGATGTATATGTAAAACCGACACTGAGTGTAATCCATCTGCACCGTTTATGTTATTGTATATTTCTCTGGTGTCAATAAAAATTGTTTTAAAAAAAAAAATCGCTCATCGCAGATTCCAATCGTGCCATTTTCAGCACTTCCTGTAATTTTGGCGACCATTCAATCAGCGCAGAGCACGGGGGGGTGCGGAGTGAAGAACGTCACCAGTGGGGTGTGTAGGGATCTCATTGGCTGCTGCAATCACAAGACCTCGTTTTATATATGTCACTGCACTTCCTGATCGGCGCCAGTAACTCCTATACAGCAAACAGAACAGATCACTGTCTCTCTGCTGAGCTTTTTGAAAAGCTAGTAGAGATTATTTCCCAGCTATTTTACCACTGAAAAGGATCTTTGATAGAGTAGTTAGCTTAGGGTAAAGCAAGATTACAGAATTCTAGTTGGCATTAGTTAGAGATTTGGAAACAGCTCCAGTGCTCTGAACAGCACAGCTGCGGGGGGGCCACGCGTGCTCCTGGGGGGCAGATCCTGCATCCGACATATTTCTCCTCTCAAGCCACTGGGAAATATAGCACCAAATTTTATTTCCGCGTAGCCAGCATCCACCACAGAGTTCAGGGTGTCACTGTCTTGTGTTGTGCATGTCTGCATTTATATCACTCATATTTGTCCTCTCAAGCCACTTTGAAAAACCACCCAATATTATTTCTGCGTTGCCAGCCACCACTGTCTGAGATCAGGGTGTTACTTACTTGTGGGGTGCACCTCAGCATTTATATCACTCATATTTGTCCTCTCAAGCCACTTTGAAAAAGCACCCAAATATTATTTTCTGCATTGCTAGCCACCAAAGTCCAGGGTGTAATTTCCTTGGGGGGGTATGTTTGTATTTATTGCTTATATTTGCCCTCTCAAGCCATGGTGAAATAGCACCCAATTTTTTTTATTGTTGCCTGCCACAAGTGTCATAGGAGGGGGGATTGACCATTGTTGTTGGCTGAACTTCTGCATTATAGACAGCTACATCTCTCCTCACTGTTCTATAGAGTGTATTCTATTTGTACTCCTATTTGTCAGTTGTGGGAAAATACCACATTTACTCCATATTCTGTAGCAGAAATTCCTACTTCTATCCGTGATTGTCAGTTGTCTGAAAAGACTGCAGTTTTTAGATAATTTGTTGAAAATTATCATATTTGTACTCCTGTTTGTCAGCTGTGGGAAAATATCACATTTATTTTATATTCTGTAGCAAAAATTTCTATTTCTATCCGTGATGGTCAGTTGTCTGAAAAGACTGCAGTTCTTAGAAAATCTGTAGGAAAAAGTAAATTGCTAGTCCTACTTTGCGGTTGTAAATCTCAGGGACTGAAGGAAGAACACTGTTGATTTGGTGTTATGGTCCTTCCACAAGACTGCATTTCACAGATATTCGATAGAAACAATTCTGTTTCTAATCCTAGTTGGCAGTTGGAAATTAGACAGATTTAAGAATACCTGTGATTTTCTGTATTTGCAGTACAGTTTTTCAATAAAACTGTGAAAAAAATCTTCTAGACCTTTTTAATATTTATCTTTCTGAACAAGGAGCGAACTACAGGTGGTAAGCGAGGAATGAGGGGTAGGACGTGGAGCTAGAGGTACGAGAGAAGGCACTCCTTCCATTGCTGCGGACAACATGCAAGCGACCCACATCGTCAGTTGCAGGACCGTCGCCCGAGTACCACCAGCACCACTAGAGACACAGCCTACCCCTTCTCCTTCTACAAGTTTGACCTGCACACTGTACAGAAGCCAGTCTAGCAGCCAGCCTTTCGTGTACCAGATGTGGAGGCAGAAGAAACGCTTTAACCCCAACCATCCAAAAGCCAAAAGCCTGAATGTCAGTATTGCTAGGCTTTTGGCCTTGGAAATGTTGCCCTTCCGCCTGGTGGAAACAGGTGGGTTCCGCTATGTTATGGCCCTTGCCTGCCCCCAATACCAGATGCCGAGCAGGCATTTCTTTTCCCGAAAAATGTCGTCCCTGCCCTGGCCAGCCACGTGTCAGAAAAAATCTCCAGCGCGTTGGCTGCATCTGTGTCCAGCAAGTCCATCTGACCACCAATACATGGACTAGTAAACACAGTCAAAGCCGCTACATCTCTGTGACAGCTCACTGGGTGAGTTGGGTGAATGTCTCTGGTGATTACGGTGGCTCTCAGGCTTGGCGCACACTTTTCAAAACCACAGGGATGGTGCAAGTTTGTGTCCCCCAAGGTCCACGGGAAGCATCACGTGCCAAGAGAAAACAGTCCGTGTTGAAATTAATGTGTCTTGGAGACCGTCAACACACAGGTCAAGAGCTGTGGACGGCTCTGCGCAATGAGACTGAGGAGTGGCTGGGTGACAAGAACCTGGTGCCAGGCAAGGTGGTGTGAAACAACGGGCGAAATCTCATTGCCGCCCTTAAGATCGGTAGGCTGGAGCACATCACTTGCCTGGCACACATCATGAACCTTGTCATCCAGAAATTTCTATAGCGCTACCCGGGTCTTGACTACCTACTGTGGAAGGCTCGAGGTCTGAGCTCACATTTCCGGCGTTCGCACACTGCCTCATCCTGGCTGGCTGAGTTACAGCGTCATCCTGGCCTCCCCATCAACCGTGTCATTGTTGACATGGCAACACGCTGGAATTCCAGTCTGAGTTCAGGGTGTCACTTTCTTGTGGGGTGCACATCAGCATTTATATCACTCATATTTGTCCTCTCAAGCCACTTTGAAAAAGCACCCAATATTATTTCTGCATTGCTAGCCACCAAAGTCCAGGGTGTAATTTCCTTGTGGGGTACTGTTTTGTATTTATTGCTTATATTTGTCCTCTCAAGCCATGGTGAAATAGCACCCAATTTTTTTATGTGTTGCCTGCCACAAGTGTCATAGGAGGGGGGGTTGACCTTTGTTGTTGGCTGAACTTCTGCATTATAGACAGCTACATCTCTCCTCACTGTTCTATAGAGTGTATTCTATTTGTACTCCTATTTGTCAGTTGTGGGAAAATACCACATTTACTCCATATTCTGTAGCAGAAATTCCTACTTCTATCCATGATTGTCAGTTGTCTGAAAAGACCGCAGATTTTAGATAATTTGTTGAAAATTATCATATTTGTACTCCTGTTTGTCAGCTGTGGGAAAATACCACATTTATTTTATATTCTGTAGCAAAAATTTCTATTTCTATCCGTGATTGTCAGTTGTCTGAAAAGACTGCAGTTCTTAGAAAATCTGTAGGAAAAAGTAAATTGCTAGTCCTACTTTGCGGTTGTAAATCTCAGGGACTGAAGGAAGAACACTGTTGATTTGGTGTTATGGTCCTTCCACAAGACTGCATTTCACAGATATTCGATAGAAACAATTCTGTTTCTAATCCTAGTTGGCAGTTGGAAATTAGACGGATTTAAGAATACCTGTGATTTTCTGTATTTGCAGTACAGTTTTTCAATAAAACTGTGAAAAAAATCTTCTAGACCTTTTTAATATTTATCTTTCTGAACAAGGAGCGAACTACAGGTGGTAAGCGAGGAAAGAGGGGTAGGACGTGGAGATAGAGGTACGAGAGAAGGCACTCCTTCCATTGCTGCGGACAACATGCAAGCGAGCACATCGTCAGTTGCAGGACCGTCGCCCGAGTACCACCAGCACCACTAGAGACACAGCCCCTTCTTCTTCTACAAGTTTGACCTGCACACCGTACAGCAGCCAGTCTAGCAGCCAGCCTTCCATGTACCAGATGTGGAGGCAGAAGAAATGCTTTAACCCCAACCATCCCAAAGCCAAAAGCCTGAATGTCAGAATTGCTAGGCTTTTGGCCTTGGAAATGTTGCCCTTTCGCCTGGTGGACACAGGTGGGTTCCGCTACGTTATGGCCCTTGCCTGCCCCCAATAGCAGATGCCGAGCAGGCATTTCTTTTCCCGAAAAGCCGTCCCTGCCCTGGCCAGCCACGTGTCAGAAAAAATCTCCAGCGCGTTGGCTGCATCTGTGTCCAGCAAGTCCATCTGACCACCAATACATGGACTAGTAAACACAGTCAAGGCCGCTACATCTCTGTGACAGCTCACTGGGTGAGTTGGGTGAATGTCTCTGGTGATTACGGTGGCTCTCAGGCTTGGTGCACACTTTTCAAAACCACAGGGATGGTGCAAGTTTGTGTCCCCCAAGGTCCACGGGAAGCATCACGTGCCAAGAGAAAACAGTCCGTGTTGAAATGAATGTGTCTTGGAGACCGTCAACACACAGGTCAAGAGCTGTGGACGGCTCTGTGCAATGAGGCTGAGGAGTGGCTGGGTGACAAGAACCTGGTGCCAGGCAAGGTGGTGTGCAACAACGGGTGAGATCTCCTTGCCACCCATAGGCTGGAGCACATCCCTTGCCTGGCCCATGTCATGAACCTTGTCGTCCAGAAATTTCTAAAGCGCTACCCGTCAACCGTGTCATTGTTGACGTGGCAAAACTCTGGAATTCCACCCACCACATGCCCCAGCGTTTGTGGCAGCAGCGTAATGCCATTACACAGTATGAAGTGGCGCATGGCCTGACAAGCAGCAATGCGGAAATCGGGGTGTTGAGCCATCGAGAGTGGAGGCAGGTAAAAGACCTCTGCACCATCCTTGTGAGTTTTGAAGAAGTCACCAAAATGGTCAGTGAGGACAATGCCTTTTTTTCCTTTCCAATGGGTTTACTACTATTTCAACAAATAATAGAATATGAATACAACATCAAGAAACAAAGTAACAAAAAAATAGAGACCATACATACTACTGTATCACAGCAAGACATTATTTTTCATGCCTCCATCAACTCAAGTTCCTCTCTATTTGACCAAATAAAAAGTACTGAATAGACTTAGGGGTTTAACATTACAATTTTGTGCAACTGGTAGATGTTGGAATTCACTTCGTCCTCTTCGGTTCTCCCTGTCTGGTTAAATGAGGAAACTTGGGTCCACCTGATTCCATTGGTAAAGCTTATTTTACCACTTTGCCTGTATCACTTCTGGAGTTTTCTCCTGTTGGAAGAAATTCATGAAATGTTCTCAGACACCTTCTTGGACCCATACAGCCCTGTCGATCCCTCCAATGGAACCATCGAAACTTTGGTAAACTATCTTGTTAATAATGGATCTTATTTGATTTATCTTCACAAGGTCGTCCACTTTAAAGCAGACATCGAAAGCCAATTCAATGTCATGTTCAGGCCAAACTGCAAGGTTACTGTATTGGCATCCCAGTCCACAAATGACGCCTGTATATTCTCTTATTTTGTCATCAATTCTGAGCTCTATAAAAGGAGCAAAGAGCATGCTGATGAGTGCTGGCAGACCAGGGATAGATGGAAGCAGCGATGTCTCTCTTAACATGAGCATAGACCCAGTGTCATTTTCTGATAGTGAAACAAACAAAAAACATTCTCTGGTGAGTCGCTTCTGGAGTGTCATAACAACTACTGAGTTTATGCTTTCTTTTTCCCAATCCCCACTGACCCCGAATTTGAAAACTCTCAAACAGACTATGAAACTGGCCTCATATGGGTGGGAAAGGGCCGTGAAGAATAACCTTACTGTTTGGATTAAAAAATTGGTTATTCTGATATCTTTCCTGCAGGCTGCCGATCAGGTCCCTCTCATCCTTTCTACTGAATCCATGTGTCTCTATGGTTTCACAGGTATTAGTGCCCGAAAACAGTTCTGTCAGCACACCATTGCTTGTTTTTGAATTTATAAGACCTCCTCAGCCGTTCTGCATACCATCAGATATAAGAATGTCTCTTATACTGACTTCTTCAAGAGTCTCGAAATATCGATACACATCAACATGCAAGATGCCGTGTCTAATGTAGAAGACTTTAACCACGAGCGTGCACCCGCTGACTAAGGTGTTAAACTTCATACTAGCCGCACGACTCCACTGTTCTCCATAAGGCCTGAAAAGGAAGATTTAGAGGATGGCTGGGAATTTCTCTTAAAAGATTTAGATCAACTTCTAACTGGAATTTCTTCACAATTTTTAACGAGTGGCCAAGAGGTCATTTTTCAAATTTTTGGGGTCATGGTGATGTCAAAAACAGCTATAATCCAGGTCCTTGGTAAAAAAAAAAGGTCTTATCTAACTGGCATTTCTTCGTCACAATTTTCAACAGTGGCCGAGAGGTCACTTTTCTAATTTTTGGGGTCATGGTGCTGTCAAAAACAGTTATAATCCAGGTCCTTTGGTAAAAAAAATGTGGTTTCTAACATGCATTTCTTCTTCACCATTTTTAAAAGTGTCCGAGAGGTCATTTTTCAAATTTTTGGGGTACCTGTGCTGTAAACAAACAGCTATAATCCAGGTCCTATGGTAAAAAATGCTGTTTCTAACAGCCATTTCTTCTTCACAATGTTTACAAGTGTCCGAAAGGTCATCATTTTTCCAGCTTTTGGGGTCAGGTTGCTGTAAAAAAAAACAACTGTAATCCATGTCATATGCCCAAAAAAGTTTTTTTAAAAAAACTCTTTTATTCTGGCTAATGTTATTGAGTATTGAAAAGGTAATTTTTGCTGCTTTTGGGGTCAAGCAGCTGGAAAAGACTGCGATATTCAAGGTTCAAATAAATCTTGTTTCAAATACTCATTTCTTCCTGCTAATTTTACTCTCTGTGTCCATAAGGGCATTTCTGCTGGTTTTGGGGTCAGGCTATTTTAAAATGGATGCCAGGGGGGCCAATATGGCAGTATTCCTGTCAGCGGCCCTAATCAAAAAGGGGCCCGGTGATATGTTAAAAATAGGAAGTAGTAATGGGTGGGCACCCCATTTGATTTAGTTGCATGTGGCCATGAAAGGGTTAATAGATGACTGACAGCAGCCCTGGCTCTCACCTCATCCACTAAAACTAGGGCCCTGCTAGCTGAACCTCCGTGTACCCCGTTGGGATGTTCTTGCTGCCACCACATATATGAAAAGTTGATGGTCCCTGGTGCAAAAACTGATAGGGGTCTCCTGCCAGTTACCATGTGCCATTTCCAATACCGGTGTCTTGTTTTGTGTCAAAGGGGCCCCGTAGCAGCTGCTACCGCTGTACCTGCTGTGGCTACGCCGTCCTCATGTTTTCGGTTAGCCATTGAACAGAATGGATTATTTTAGCCTGTGAATTTTTTTCTGTGACTCTTGTAGCCTAATTGTCTTGACTAAGATGTACCACATATTTCCCTTTACTGTTGCGGATGTTAATATCAGCTTCACCTCACTTGTTTGGGTCTAAAAATGAAGCTGGTGTTCCTCTCCCATAGACTTTAATGGGAATCAGAAATTAATCACAATCGAAGATTGAACATCGGGAGATGATTCAACAAAATCTGGAATCTACTCGTATCAGATTATTGGCTGAATCGCTGATCTCTAGACAGGAACTCTCTGAAGTACTAAATAGTAGAAGAGTGAAGAAATCAGGCGATACCTTTTAGAGGCTAACTGAGTACATTTGATGGTAAGCTTTCGAGAGTACTAGCTCTCTTCTTTAGGCATGGTGTAGAGATGGGCGAATCAATTCTAACGAAGTGGAATTCGTTTAGAATTTCGGGAAAAATTTCATTCTGCACGAAGGCGAAGTTTATGGTGATACGCAGGAACGAATCATCTTTTTTTCTAAAATGGCCACAAGCACATGGCGTGACATAGGGCAGAGCACTATGGGAGGGAGAAAGGATTGCCCTCAATGACATGTGCAGACATGAAGCCAATCAGCAACCAGCGGGCTTCTGTGACATCACAGCCCTATAAATAGGGAAACGCCATGTTAAATTCTGCCACTTGTCAGTGTGCCCTCCTGTCAATAATATCTGGCTGCTGCAGCACTATATTGCACCCTGTGCAAAATAAATCCGTCTTTTGAGCTTCTGGGGTGAAAGACTTTCACAAGTGTGTGTCATTTACACACCTGTTCCTGAACCAGCGTTTTTTTATTTTGTTTGTGTTAGTTTGTGGGGTATTCTCCATAAAATCCAGGGTGTGTGAGGTCTTCATCATCATCGTCGGGAGAAGAGGGTGTCAGCTTGCACATCAGCCAGCGGCGCAGCCAGCAAGTCGGTAGTGTGGCCGTGAATCAGCAGGGTGGCAACAGTGCGAGGTCGGGAGCCAAACGGCCATGGGGAACACCACCCGCTCCGCAGGTCCAAGAAAGTAGCGGCACAGGGGTTCACTTAGGCAGCGGTGGTAGTAGTCAGTCAGTGCGGAGTGTTGTCGGTAAAATCATCTACTCGGCGGTGTAGCAGTTTTTTGCCAAGACACCGGAGGAGTCGAACACAGGTATATGTAGAATCTGTGGGCAGAAATTGAAGCGTGGCCAGGGAGCTAACGATGGCACCACAGCCCTGTGTCAACACATGCAGCGTCACCATCCAGTGGCCTGGGAGAGGCGTGTCTCAGATGTGGTGGTCCATCCTGCCGCAGCAACAGCAGCAGCACCCAGTGGCACGCATCCCATTTCAGGCATTTCAAGGCTTCACCACCTCTGCCGAAGGGAGCTGTCTGTCTTTCCCATCATCTACCGGTCCAGATGCTCCTGCTCCACGCCATTCATGGCACCAGCAGTCGTTTACCGAGGCAATTGCCAAGAGACAGCAGTATGCGTCCAACCATCCTAAGGTGCAGAAGCAGACCGTGCTCTTGTCCAAATTGTTAGTACTGCAGTCCCTCCCTTTCCAAGTGGAGGACTCTGCACCGTTTAGAGAACTAATGACTTGTTCAAAGCCAAGGTGGAGAGTCCCAAGCCGTTATTTCTTTTCTAAAAAGGCACTACCAGCCCGCCAAAA
>JAODAL010029593.1:0-51361 GCA_025379985.1 Phyllomedusa bahiana | reverse complement strand
CAACCCATACCCCCCCCCCATAAAAATCCCCCCCACCCCTAAATACCCCCCCTCCACCCCATAAAATACCCCCCCTCCCCCCCAACAATATCCCCCTCCCACCCCATACAAAAACCCCTCCCCCCATAAAATACCCCTCCCCCCCCGCATAAAATACCCCCCTCCCCCCGCAAAAATATCCCCCTCCACCCCAAAAATATCCCCCTCCCCCCCAATACAATACCCCTCCACCCCCATACAATTCCCCCCCACCCCATCAATATCCCCTCCACCCAATACAATATCCCCCCCACCACATAAAATACCCCCCTCCACCCACATAAAATACCCCCCTCCACCCACATAAAATATCCCCCTCCCCCCCAATCCAATACCCCCCTCCACCACATACATACCCCCCTCCCCCACATAAAAATATCCCCCCTCCATGTTTCCCTGGTCACGCCCCTCACCCCTTCTAAAAATAAACACCACAAAAAAGGGAAAGTGAAACTCCTACACAGGGTAGGTTCCTCACCACATTGGGGACAAATGTCCGCCACTTTTTACAAAACCAATAAAACCCAACAACCACCGTAAAACCCACATTTGGTAGAACCCCCCAGCCAGGTATAACCTAAACACGCCATATAGAAGAACATAGGGTCAAACACCAGCTCGGTATAACCTACAACACCCCTTTAAAGGCCCATAGAGGTAGACCCCCTCAGGTAAAACCTACAACACTGCCATATAGAGCCCACATAGAGTCAGACCCCCACTCGGTATAACCTACAACACGCCATATGAGACCCCATAGACAGACACCCGTCAGGTCAATCACATTACAATTATAAAAAAAACCCGGGAAAAAAGGGACTCACCGGAGAGTCTTTATGGGAGTCCCTTCTCTTCTTGGTCGTTCTTTTTCCTTTTCTTTTGCATCCTTCCAACCGCCATGATGATTGTCCCGGGCCCCAACTCATCCCTGCAGAAATTACACACAAAAATTTTTGAAACCCCCAATTTTCCCCCCATTCTTTTCCTATTCCCACCTCTGTAAAACTTTCCCAGGGGGGGAGAGCGGGTACAACCCCAGGGAAACCTAAGGGGGGGTGGGGGGTTGGGAGGAGGGCCCCACAGGGTTAATAATTTCCCTATTTAGGTGGGGATCCCCCCGGGTAAGTTTTGGGAGGCCACCCCCGGGGTTTTTGGGTTCCCATCCATGGGGGGAGGTAAAAATAGCCCCCAGGTAGATTAAGGGGGGCCTAAGGTTAGGAAAGTTTTGATAGGTACAGTTAGGTTTGTGGACCCCCATTAGGTAGGTGTAGGTAGGTTTTTGGGGAGTCCCCCAATTAGTTTAGGCTGTAGGTAGGTGGGCCCCAAGTTAGTAGCTTTAGGGGTAGTTAGGCTACAGCCAATCTCCCGTTTTTGGCGGGGGGGCCCCTATTTTTGGGGTCCCCTCCCCCCTCCCGGGGGAGTTGGCATTCCCCCCGCCGCCTTCAGGCGGCGGTCCTTTAAATTACCGCGGCGCAAGAGAGCGTGGTGCGCTACTTTGCGCCGCGGGGACCGTCCACGGGGGGGTGAAGGGGGCCGCAGCGGCCCGCTCACCCGCCCGCGGTCCCCACTGGGGGGGAGGGGGCAGGGGGGATCGCTCCCCCCTCCCTCCTCCCCGTATTAAAGGCGCCGGTGGTGGCCGACATACGGTGAACGGGCAGGGGGAAGTGACCGCGGCTGCAGGGGATGACCGGGGCTGCTCTCACTTCCCCTGCGCCGGAAGAGATCGGGGGAGGGGCCGGGCCGGGCAGGAGCCTGGTAAGGAAGTGGTTTTTTTTTTAAATTTTTTTTAGCTTTAGGGGGCTCTCCTGGCTAAAAGAGGGCCTCCCTGGCAACAGGGGGGCATACCGGGCAACAAAAAAGGGGGGCCCTCCCCGGCAACAAGGGGGAAACTACCTGGCAAACAGAGGGGGGACACACCTGGCCCAACAGGGGGGGACATCTACCGGGCCCAAAGAAGGGGGGCATACCTTGGCCCAAAAAAAGGGGCATTTACCTGGAAACAGAGGGGAACCCTCCCGGCAACGAGGGGGAATCAAACCGGGGAAACCCAAAGGGGGCATCCCTGGCAAAAAAGGGGGGCACAAACCTGGCAAACCCAGATGGGGGCATCTACCTGGCAACAGAGGGGCCCATCTACCGGGCAAAAAAAGAGGGGGGCACTACCCGGTTTAACCCAAGGGGGGCACTACCGGGCTAACAGAGGGGGGCCAATCCCTTTGGCAAAAAAGGGGGGCACTACCGGCAAACAGATGGGGGGCCCACAAACCTGGTTTAACAGGGGGGGCATTTCCCTTTGGCCAACAGGGGGGAAAATCTCCCTGGCAAACAAGGGGGGCACTCCCTTTGGCAAAACAGGGGGGGGCCTCCCCCAGGGGCTAACGATGGGGGCACCCCTTTGGCTAACAGATGGGGGTTTAACAACCTGGCAACAGGGGGAAGCACTACCTGGAAACAGAGGGGGGACATCTACCGGGGCAAACAATGGGGGAAATACCTGGAAAAAAGGGATGGGGCACTACCGGGAAAACAGATGGGGGCCCCTACCTGGTTTCCCAAAGGGGGCCCCAACCTGGCTAACAATGGGGGCACCTACCGGGCCCAAAAAATGGGGGAAACCCTCCCGGGCCAAACAATGGGGGGCACCAAACCGGGGCTAAAATGGGGGGCCCACCTACCGGCTAACAAAGGGGGTGGCCCTTTCCCTGGTTTAAGAGGGGGCATCAAACTTGGTTAAAAAAGGGGGCATCTACCGGCCCTGTAAAGGGGCACTCCCGGGTTTAATGGGGGGCTATTTACCGGCAAAAGGGCATCTCCCGGCTTTTTTCCCAACGGGGTTTTTTGGCTTTTTAAGGTGGGAGGGGGTGGGGCCCTTTTTTGAAAGGGGCGTGGCATAAAAACAAAGGGGGGGGTGTCCATGAAAAATTTTTTGGGCCGGCGGCCCCTTTTAAAGCGCGCCGCCCACTAGGTTCCCTGCTTTTTTTTTATTTTTAAAAAAGTTGGCAACTATATTATTTTTCCCCTTTTTTTATAGGTTTCAAGCAGTTTGGGACCCCCTTTTTAGGAAAGTTTACCGGGAAAGTTAGGGGTTCTCCTTTAGGTACTATACATTTTAGGGGTCTCCTTTAGGTAGTAAAAAGGTATTGGGGCCCACCTTTAAAGGTAGTGGGGCAGGAAGTCAGGGGCCCCCCATTTTTTACTGTGTAGGGTAGTCAGAGCCCCTTAAGTATTTAGGTACCAGGGCCCCTTTAAAAATTCAGGGGCCCCTTAGTTTTTGGAAGCCGGGGCCCCCTTTAGTAGTTAAGGGGCCCCCGGGTAGTCGGGCCCCCTTTTGTATTGGCACCCCCCTTAGTTCCCGGGGCCCCCTCCCAGGGGGGGAAAGGGCCAAACCCCCCTTGTATTCAGGGCCCCCCCTTTGGTAGAAAGCCAGGGCCCCCATGTAGTCAGGGCCCCCTTTTTGTAGAGAGGGGCCCCCCATGTCGGAAGCCGGGGGCCCCCCAAAGTAGTTACCCGGGGCCCCCCTTGTGTCGGGGACCCCCTTTTTTTTAGTCGGGCCGCCCCTCAAAATTTAAGAAAGGGCCCCCCTTAGTAGTCGGGCCCCAACCCCTAGTAGTCAGGACCCCCCCTATTAGTCGGGCCCCCCCCTTGTAGGGGGGGGCCCCCCTTGTACCCCGGGGCCCCCCCTTTTGGTAGCCGGGCCCCCCTTTTGAAGCCGGGCCCCCCTTTAGTAGTCAGGGCCCCCCTTTTGGGTAGCCGGGCCCCCCCAAAGTGGTAGAAAAGGGGCCCCCCTTTGTAGCCGGGGCCCCCTGTGGGTACCAAACCCCCCCTTGTATTCAGGGCCCCCTGTAGAAAGCCAGGGCCCCCCTTGGTATTGGGGGGGGGGGGGGCCCCCCTTTTGGGTTAGCCGGGGCCCCCCCTTTTGTAGAGAGGGGGCCCCCCATGTAGGTAGCCGGGGGGCCCCCCAGGGTAGTTAGCCGGGGCCCCCCTTTATTCGGGGGGCCCTCTATGGGTTTTACCCGGGCTCCCTATAGGGAGCCAGGGCCCCCCATGTATTTAAAGCCAGGGCCCCCCAGTAGTCGGGGGGCCCCCCTTTTTCCCAGGCCCCCCTAGAAAGTCGGGGCCCCCCTTTTTGGGTAGCCAGGGCCCCCTTTTGTAGCCGGGGCCCCCTTTTTTAGCCAGGACCCCCTTTTTGTTCCCAGGGCCCCCCTTGTAGCCAGGCCCCCCGTTTGTAGACAGGCCCCCCTTTTGTCCCAAAGGCCCCCCCCTCTATTGTCAGGGCCCCCCCCAATAGTCGGGGGCCCCCCTTGTAGCCGGGAAACAACCCCCCCTATTTGTCAGGGCCCCCTTTTGTAGCCGGGCCCCCCCTTTCTAGTAGTGGGGGCCCCCTTTTTTGAAACCCCGGGCCCCCTTTTTTGTAGCCAGGGCCCCCTTTTTTACCCGGGGGCCCCCCCCCTTAGTAGTCGGGCCCCCTCTATAGTCAGGGCCCCCTCTGGGAGTCGGGGGCCCCCTCTGGGAGTGGGGCCCCCCTTTTTTTTGCCAGGGGCCCCCTTTTTTTTAGCCAGGGGCCCCCTTTTTACCCGGGGCCCCCCCTAGTTTCGGGGGCCCCCCCTTAAAATTAGTCAGGGGCCCCCTTATATCGGGCCCCCTTTTTTTTACCGGGCCCCCTTTTTTGTAGCCATGGCCCCCCCTGGGTTAAGTCGGGCCCCCCCTGGGGGTTTATTTTAAAAAAAAAATAAAAAAAAAAACACCATTTAAAACTGGGCTCCGGTCCCTACCCCCCCCCTTTCCCGAAGCGCCCCAGCGCTTTTCTGCCGCCCTGCATAGGGCCGGCGCGGTGAAGGGACTTCACCGGCCCCCTCCCCCGCCCAGCAGTGGGGGCCCGGCGCCCGGAATTAAAAAAGGGCCCTAGCGTCTTCAGCCTCCCGGGGGAGGAGCGGGGGAGGCAGCGCTAAATGGCGCTGGGGCCTCCGTTAAACCCCAAGGGCGCAGCCCCGGGAGTCGGGGGGACATTATCCCCGGCTACCGGGCCCCGGTCTTGGGCGCTCGGGACGCAGGGCCCGGTTTTCCCCCCGGACCGGGGCCCCGGGGGGGCGCCCGGCCCTCCCTTTCCGGGGCCCAAAAGGGGTCGGGGGGGCCCCCGGGGGGGGATTTCCCCGGCCCCCCCGGGGCCCAGTCCGAGCCGGGGTTTATATGTGAAAGGGGAGGGGGCTTTTTATCTACTGTTATATTTTTGAAAGGGAGGGGGAGCTATTATCTACTTTTTTATAAGGGGGGGAGGGGGGGCTATTATTACTTTTATATTTTCAGGGGGGGGGGGCCTATTATATACTGTTAAATTTGCAGGGAGGGGAGCTAAAATTTTATTGTTATATGGGGCAGGGGGGGGCTATTATCTACTGTTATATGTGCAGGGAGGGGGGGTATTATTATTTGTTTAAAATGTGCGGGGAAAGGGGGGCCTATTTTTTATCTACGTTATATTGAAAGGGGGGGGCTATTTTTTCAAACTGTTATTTTGTGCAGGGGGGGGGCTATTATCTTTTTTTTTATATGTGCAGGGGGGGGGCCCTATTATCAAACTGTTATATGTGCAGGGGGGGCCTATTACTACTGTTATATGGCAAAGGGGGGGGGCTTTATCTACTGTTTTATTTGAGGGGAGGGGTATTATCTACTTTTATATTGCAGGGAGGGGGGGGCTTTTATCTACTTTTAATATTGCAGGGGGGGGGAGCTATTATTACTTTTTTTATGTGCGGGGAGGGGGGTATTATCTACTGTTATATGTGCAGGGGGGGGAGATTTTAAATCTATTGTTATTTTTTGTGCAGGGGGGGCTATTAATCTATTTTATTGTGCGGGGAAAGGGGGCTATTATTTTACTTTTTATTTTGTGAAAAGGGGGGGGGGGCCTTTATTTTCCCTTTATATGTGCAGGGGGGGGTATTATCTACGGGTTATATGTGCAGGGGGGGGGCTATTATCTACTGTTATATGGCGGGGGAAGGGGGGAAATTATTACTGTTATAGGGTGAAAGGGGGGGGGGCTATTATCAAAGTTTTTATGTCCCGGGGAGGGGGGGCTTTTATTTTACTGTTATATGGGGGCGGGGAGGGGGGTTTGTTTTTCTATTTTTTTAAAAATTGGGGAAAGGGAGGGGGGTTTATTATCAAAATTTTTTTAAATATGTGAAAGGGAGGGGGGGTATTTTTTACTGTTAATGTGCAGAGGGGGGGGGCATTATCTACTGTTATATTGCAGGGAGGGGGCTTTTTTAATCTTTTGGGTTAAAATGGGGCGGGGGAGGGGGTTTGTTTTCTATTTTTTATATGTCCCAGGGGGGGGGGCTATTATCTACTTTTTTTTGTGCAGGGGAGGGGGGGCTATTATCTACTGTTTTATGTGAAAGGGGGGGGGGGCTATTATCTACTTTTTAAAAGTGCAGGGGGGGAGCATAACTCCCTACTTTATGTGTTTGTGGGGCCCTATAATTTAACCTCCCATATGGGGCTGTAAAGGGCCTTTAAGCTACCTAAATATACCGTGCTGGGGGGCCTATAAGCAATCTATATACCTGCGGGGGACCTAAACCGGGCCTATTTTCCCTGCGGGGGGGACCAAAAAACCTCCCTATTTTACCTGCTGGGGGGACCAAAACCTGGTATATACCTCCCGGGGGGACCTAAACCTTGCCTTTTTACCTGCGGGGGGGACCAAAACCTTCCCCTATATCCCTGTGGGGGATCCAAAAAACCTGCCTAATACCTGCGGGGGGGCCCCAAAAAAACCCTCCCTATAAAAACCTGCTGGGGGATCAAAAACCCCTCCCAAAGACCGCGGGGGGATCCAAAACCTGCCTATATCCCTGCGGGGGACTTTAAAACTACACACTCCTAATGGGAGATTTTTTAAAGTATTTTCCCCACCTTCGGGGGGGCTTTTATAACTTACTGGGGGACCCTTTTTCCCTTTTCACGGGGGGACACATAATTTCCCAAAGGGGTTGGGAAGTTGCTAAAGTGAACCCGGTTGAAAAAGGCCTCAAGAAAAAGTCATTTTGAAAAGATTTAAACAATCGACCCCCGCGGCCCTCCTTGGGTTTGTTAACCCAGTTTTTAAAGGGAAAACCTCAAGTGGGTTTTTAAAGGGACCTTAGCTTTTCGAACCCCGGGGGACTTTGCAAAACCATAACTATAACCCAAACCCCGGGGTTTTAGGGGTTTTTTAAAAAAGAGTTTTTAAAGAATTTTTTACTTCCCATTTTAGCGACACCCCGCCACATTGGGGTTTAAATTTCCCTGGTGCGATGTCCCCCTGAGGGGTCATTTCCCCAGGTTTATCATCATAGGTTATGGAAACCAAAGATACTTCCATTACCAAACAAGGGGCCTTTTGTTGAAGAAACCCGGAATTTTTAAAGGTTTTTGTCTCACACAAAAGTTAAGCTTAAAATTTTTTGGGGGAAACGAATTTAAAGGGAATTTTTTAACCAATGTATTGTTTTGCTTCTTTTACTTTTTTGGGGGGAGAGAAAAAAAAATTTTTTCTGCTCTAGTGAAACTCAGGTTTCTCAAAGGGTTAAATGTCCTCTTTCCTTCTAAATCTGCTCTGTCTTATCTGATACCCAGTGTTTAAAAATGGCAGTCGCCGGGCACCCTTCAAAAAACCCGTTGTCATCTAAAACAAGTAATTAGCCCCTTTTTGGGTTTGGGTTGATTCATGCTCCAAACCCTCTATGCATTTTTCCAGATAAAAATCTCCTGCTCAAAATTTCTTTTGTTTTTTGGATTGACCCCCAATCTAAATGAAAACGGCCAAAGGGGTTTAAATTTAAAATGACTTTGGGGACATAAATGTTAATTAGCACTATATTTGTCCGAAAATTACCCCCAAATACGTGCTCAAAAAAAAAAAAACCTTGACAGCTCCAGGGGCGGGTTTTCTATTTTTTTTTAAATTTTAAAGTAGTTTTTTTCCACTGGGGGGAAAAAACTTTTAAAAAAAATTTCTGTTTTGTTTTATTAAATATTTTTTGAGTCATTTTTTTAAATATCTTTTTTGGGACATTTTTTTTCTGTGAAAACCCCCCTCCATTGCTCGCCCCCAAAATTTTAAAGGTTTCATAAAGATTTGGGGGCAAAATTTTATGAAAAAAGTCGCTGACCACGCCATTTTTTTCAAAGTATAAAAGTGTAGAATGAAAACCCCCCCCCGGGTGGTGAAACCTGTCATATGTGGGTCCCCTTTAAATCGGGCCCGTGTGCTTTTGCCCTCAAAACCATTGCATATCTTTGGTGCATTAAAAATTTTTTCTTTTTTTTGGCAAAATAATGCACCAAGTTTTGGCTTCCAACAGTTCATACATCTGTCAGACATGGGCTACGATAGATTTTTTGGCTCAAAGCCCACCAGCAAACTGGCTCAGCCCTGTTCATACCGGACATGTAGCCCTTTAAAATCTTTTCGGAAATTTTTTTTTTTAACCCATTCCCCCGAAAATTAAACGTATGGGTACGTCTTGATGCCAGTAAGGGGCGATCCCGCTACAAAGCCGCCGGGTATTAGTGGCTAATTGAAACCTAACACCCGGGGGTTTACAGAAAAAGGGGGCCCCGCCCCTTTCCCCGCGTTTTTTTAAAACCCCCTTTAACGTCCCGGAAAAATGGTCGCTTGGGTCTAAATAAATTTGGAAAAAAACAATTTCCCGGGCCACCTTTCCCTTTCCACTATGATCGGGACACCCATGGCAAAATCGCTGCGGCCCGATCCCTGAACATGGCAGCTGGAAGCCTTGTGAAGGCTTCCATCGCCGCCATGTTTTCAATTTCCCCACTACCAGCACAGGGCAGGAAGTAGGGAAACCGCCCTCTTTGTATACCCTACTGCATTGTATAGACAATACATTAGGCTGTCAAAATGATCGCACCCCCTAGTGGTGTAGTACCCTAGGGGGACTCAAAGTTAAAGTAAGAAAAAAAGTTTCAAACTGTAAAAAAGATAACAAAAATTAAAAGTTCAAATCTTCCCCCTTTTGCCATTTTACAAATAAAACAAATAATATAATAAGAATATTTGGTGAAAAAGTCCAATCTATTAAAATATAACATCATTTATCCTGTGCGCTGTACACCGTAGAAGGAAAAAAATTCAAATGGCAAAATTGTGGGTTTTTTGGTCATTTCACGTTGCATAAAAATTGGAATAAAAGTGATCAAAAAGTTGCATGCATTTCAAACTGCTAGCAACAAGAAGTGCACGTCAGTCAACAAAAAATGCCCCTTCACTGACGTCCGTAGATGTTAGTACCAAAAAGTTATTGGTCGCACAAAATGGCGCCGTGGAGCAAATTTAAAAAATAGAAAATATTTAGAATTTTTTTTATGGTACCAAAACATAACGTAAACCCTACATGTTTAGTGTTGCTGGATGCGTATCAACCTGTAGAATACAGAAAAAACATCATTTATACCGAAGATTGAAAGCCGTAAAGGCAAAACTCCCGCAAACATGGCAGAAGTACTTTTTCTCACATTTTTCCACACTTACAGTAGAATTTTTTTTGCCGTTTTCCAGTATATTCTACAGTGAATAACACCATTAGAAAGTACATCTTGTCCCGCAAAAAAAAGCCCTCATGTGTCTATGTAGATGATAAGATAAGTAGGCAAAAGAGGAAAAATCGAACGTGGAAAAAATAAAAAAAAAAATGGCATTGGAGTTAAGGGGTGTTATTTCAGAGATTTTTTTAGAACATTCAAGCATGGGCTATATATGGATATAAGAGGGAATCCGTAGCCCCCGCCACGGTTTCATAGGAGGGATACACATGTAGAATATTTGCTTATCTCTGGCTGTTAATTGAATGAAATGCAAATAATTAGATGAAATAATCCCTAAATCCCTGCATTAGGCGGATCGCGTATTTGGTGATGTGGTCGGAGTATGCTCTCTCTGGGTATTTCTGTGATGCTTTGCTCCAAATTGGACTAATGATGGGCTTCAGTAGCACTGAATTTTCATAACCTTTTTTGAATTCCATGTATATGTCAATTAAACGGGTCTTTTCGTGTAGGGGAGTTTCTCAGTCGAAGGAGATAGGTCCCTGTGGTTTCCATGATTGCTTTGATTATGAACTGAATCCCAGAGCAGCAGTACATACTGACCCATCACTAGGGCATGGACCTGGAGAGGAGGGATGCGCGGGTATGGGCAGTGGCTGTCTTTTCAGCATTATTGGCCCCCGGACATAGCATTGCAGTGGGCCCTGCCCAAATACATGACATTATACTAGCCCACACAACCCCTAAGCACACTCATATTATCACACAACTTATGTCTGGACACCAGCGGCCTGCAGCCTACAAGACTATTTGGCAGGGCAGGGAGCCTTTGGCTCCCTTTCTCCACCTTGGTTCTTTTAAAACTGTTGGGCACGTCCTATTTTTTTCACTGGTCAGTTAAATTAAGAAAATTAAACTTAAGGGATTCAGGGTATGTTTTTTCGTATTCCAGGGACCCACCAAATTATACCACCGGGGGCCCTTCTTCTTGTGGGACCCCGGGCTATCTCTGCCTAGTGTGCCCATTGGGAATAAGATGGCTCTGGGTATGGGGTTGTAGTTATTGAGGTGCTAGTGGTAGCAGCCCTACCGGACCAGAGGGGGGGTAAGTGAAGGGGGCCCTACAATGGCCCTTCCTGACTCTTTAGTTGACAACCTGTATTGTAATACACATGGCAACTGGTGGGGGTCAATTTAATTCTTGGCATGAGGGCTACAGGTGTTGTAAGTTTACACTTTGGATGCTAGGTATAATACCCGGCCTTAATCATCTGTAACTTTAAATACATCAGGATTGTGTATGGTATATAAATGGTACAACTACAGCTTTTGTGCACAGTCAGAGGTAATTTGATGTGGTTGATACATCATCATTTTTGGTGTTTAAAGAGGGTTTTGACAAGAAAGCGCGTTCCTTACCTTTATTGCTAAAGAGAATAGCATAAACAATGCTTGAACGGATGCAGGGGGGAGTAGGGAGGGGGGGTTGAGCAGCGGTGGAAGCTGAAGTGCTCTGAATGTTTAATCAAATAATACATTACATCTATGGATTCTCTTATACACAAAGGTTTTTGGGGTACTTTCTCCAAGTCCCTTGCAAGCTATTCATGGTTCCGTCATCAGATATGTGTGCCTAACAGGCAAGATCGGAGATCAGCTTACTTGTACAGTGTCATGGGGAGTGTCTTATGTATATTGTCAGTATAACATAAGGGCGACTGAGCAATGCTGTGCTTTTCAGAGGCTGAATTTTTGTTTGACATATATGTTGAAAAGTGATATAAATACATTTTGGGACATCCCTCGTCTACCATTTTATTCTTGTAATACCCATTTAACTTTACACCACGTTTATGCTGTCTATTCACAATTTCATTCAAGCACACTGCTAGTTGGGTGGGGGTTAGATCTTGTGATGGATTTTATGGGAGAGTGGCGAAGCAGAGCTACAGGGATTGCAACGGTCACACTTTCAACTGGACACCTGAGCCAGAGGGAACCACAGTCTCCCCTCACCACACAGCTGCACTGCTGGGTCATGCAGACCCAGTGATGCAGCCACTGCTTATATGATGCAAGCAGCAGCTCAGGCAGAATCATGATGTCATCACACCGCCTGCTCGTGTTTAGTCTTAGCTCGAAGTTTGGCTAGGCTTTGGGTAGTAGTGTAGTTGGCGGAAAAGTAGCATCCTGGAGCAGGTGGGATGATTCTGGACTCAGAGAAGAGATATTCAGCAGAAAGGTGAGTATTTTTTTTACATTTTATGGGGCCTATATTCTACCTTTGGTGGGAGGCCGAGTATTACCTAGTTACATTTCGACTGGGGGGGGACAGTATTTTGCTATCTTATTACTGGGAGGGCCTTTATCTTTCCTACCTATAGACGAGGGGCCTAGGTAACCTACTTACATACTGGGGGGCCCTATATACCTATCTACAGACCTACAGTTTTCTTATTAGTAGCGGCAATTTATTACTACCTACTGGGGAAGAATATGTTTAACTATCCTATATTTTGGGAGGGCCTATATAACCTACTGGGGTGTCTATATACCTACCTAAGTACTAGGAGGACCCTATGTACCAAACTTTCTAATGGGGAAACCCTATTTTAAACTTCTTATTAGAGGGCTGTACTACCGTGGGGGGGCGGGAGGGGGAGGTTTGGTTCTATCTTTCTGGTGGAGCTCTTATATATGTATTCTACCACTTAGGGGGTACACCTATTTAACATAACCTATTATTTTTATGGGGAAACCCTAATAACACTTACCTACTGGGGGCTCTTTTCTGCCTAGGTTACTACCTACTGAGAGGTTTTGACAACCTTACGGGGGAACTTTTTTAGTTTATAGGTTGGAGGGGCTCGTGGTTTCGTAAGAGGCAGATCAGTGAGATGATGTCCATGCAGCAGCGGGGCAACAGACTTCACACAGATATGGTAGTGATGGCGAAAAAGGGTGATAGTAGTCACAACTTCAGTTCGTTTTTAGAAGCTTGGGGGGATCCGAGTTTTGAAAACAAGTACGGAAATTGGACAGTAAAAGATTGGAAATGGGTGATTTGGAGCAATGAGACAAAAAGTCAATAGACCGGGTTCTGATGGGGCGAATGGGTCTGAAAGAATAAAGGGAAAAGGGAACTAACGGATCGAGAAATTGAAGGAACTGTCAGTTTCGGTGGAGGAAGCCTGAGGATATAGGGATGTTTCAAAGCAAGTGGTTGGACACTTGACCAGGATCGATGCGTGCCTCATGTGTGCTCTTTGGGAGTGTACCTACATGTTGAGGTTACTTCATACACTCGAGTTCTATGGGGATGATGAGGGACGACATAGGTCCAGTGGACAACGATGAAGCAGGACGTCAAGGTTTGGAGAAGGTATGTGAAGGGTTCTAATGACAATGAAGTAGAGTTGCTGTATTGGTTCCACAGTCCCCTGACCCCATCCCAAATCAAAACTAGTGGGGAGAGTTTTGAAGAATAGGCTGTGATAATTCCTATGTTGTGTCGAGCAGTTTGCACCACACATTGGGATCGTTGATGAAGGCCTGGGATTTTAAAATTTCTAAACACATTAAATTCATTTTAGATTTTTAGGGAGCAAAAAAGTACTATGCAGTTGCCATAGTTTGTTAAGGCTGAAGAAAGCAGATGTCCATCCAGTTCTGCCATTGTGCTAAAGGTATGTTCAGAGGAAGAGGGTTAAATATAAATTAAAAATCAAAATCTTAGAGGGTTAGGATGCCAAATGTCCTCATTTTAGGGGGGTACGAGGAAGAAAATAAATACAAAAAGATAAAAAAATGTTTTATTATCTGGCATCAGAATAAATCCCTGGAGATCAGCGACCCTCTCCTGAATCCTAGGGTCACTAGATACTTGTTCTTTTTTTTACATCTACTTTTGTCTATTAGTACCTTCTCAGTATCCCGGGTCCTATCAACTTGTTTTTTATTATAATCTAGTAAGGTAGCCATGACCCTTCTACAAGAATGCACAGGGGAGCGTCTACTATAATCTTGTTTTATTATTATTACAATCTAGAAATGTTTCTGAACCCTTCTACAGAAGTCCCGCGTCACTATTAACTTGCTTATTATTACATCTTAGAAACGTCCTTCAGACCCCTCTCCAGAATCTGGTCACTATTAAACTTGTTATATTATTACATCTAATATGTATCCAGACATTTTGGACTTGTTAGTGAATTCACCATGAATGTTCATCAGGCAGAGGTGTTACAGTTCATGCTCTAACGTAAAGAATCTCTTTCTTTGTTATGTAGTTACCTTCTTTACTCTAGACGTTAGAGGATGCCCCATGTTCTGGTACATCCCTGGGTATAAAATAGATTTGGGTGGAGTTTTCTCTATATTGTACTTTGTTGTATTTTATTACCTTATTTATTATGTCTGTGGGATTGTCGTCTTCTTTTCTCAATCTAATTACCCAATATCTTGCTAATCTTTCTGGGTAATGTAGTCAACCAGTCCTTTTATTATTTTTGTTGCCGCCTTGGTACTGTTCAAGCTCTACAATGTCATTCACTGTGCACACTGGTGCCCATAACGGTCCCACAATATCCACCTGTGTGGTTGAACAGAGACTTGTTTAGTGGGAGGAATGATGTTCTCATCATGTGACATCTATGACCCTTTTAATGCACCTTGATTTAATGTTTAGATTGGCAGCAGCAGACATGGTCATGGCTGATACAGTTATGTCTTTTCTCTAGAGGTTGCCCAAGTCCTTCTCAGTCTTTTTTTGTGTGCTTTTTTACATTGGTCATGTATTTATGGATTGATATTTTGCTTCCCCTTGTGCATAACCTTTTTGCATTTTTATGCATTAAACTCATCTGCCGCTTCTCAGCCTAAGCGCCGCCTCATATCATGTCCGCTTTATATGTAACTCATTGTCCTCTCTTGTGTTGATTTACTTTTCAGAGCTTATATCATATGAAGAGAAGATGATTTTTCTATATGTGCAATCCATGGTAAGTTCGTTTATGTTGTTATTTAAAGAGGAGGATTGCGGCCAATATCTGAGCCCTGTGGGATACCACACTTGTAACTGCGATCCTGTCTGAATTATGTACTATTAATCACCACCTGTTGTTTTCTGCTCACTGTTGCCAGTTGCTTTTCCCAATTTGCAAACTTTTTCACCCCCAGTTCCAAGCATTCTCATTTTACTTACAATCCTTTTATGGTGTTCGACAGAGCTTTAGTATTTATCTGATATTTGACATCACTAAGCCTCCCCCCGTTCCAGTCTAGAATCATCTCCCTTATAGATGCTGATAAGGTTAGTTTGACTGGGACCGTTCTTCATTATTAACCATTGCTGGAACGGTGTTATACTTTTATTATCAGTTCCATGACAAGAATCTGCATAACTAAGCAGATGCTAAATAGTTGCAAGTTAAATTGATGTATGAAATTGTCTAAGTTTTACAGCCGTTTTTGGTGGATGGTGAGATAATGGAGCCTGAAAGTTGGAAAGTTACCAATACATTGTTTACCCTTTTGCGTCATTGTATATACTACTATAGAAGGGCCTGCAGTGCTACCTAATGGGGCCCTACCTAGTAACCTGCCCTATCTGATTATATAATGGGGGGCTTATCTACTTAACAGGGGCTTAAATACCTACATACTGAAGGTGAACTTTACCTATCTCTGATCTTCTACGAACATTTTGGGTCTTAATCTTATTATTTTATGGAGAATCTACCTAGCTACCTGTCTAATTTGGGGAGATTTCCTACTATTTGGGGTTGTAATTCCTGCTGGGTGGTACAAATGGAGGCCCTATAAGTGACTGTGGGACTATTACTGTTTGGAGGTACATATACTGTGTGAAGGCACCCCTAAAGGTGCAATTTTAACCATTTGAGGTGACTTTGAAGGGAGTTAGTTTTTTTTTAGAGGTAGGAATTGGTAGGGGATAATGCTGATGTAGAAGAAAGATCGTGGTTAAATTGTTCGTTTATGGTAAATCTGAAGGGATCGAGTATTGTTTGGCCGTTGTAGTAGACAGTGTGTGGTGAGTGGTGTATGGTCCATATTGGAAACATGTAATGTCATCACTTGTGAGTTCCTAAATTTCTTTGAATGCAATTTATTGCACAGCCATGTAATACATCTACATCCTGTGTAAATGATAGCACCCGACAGAGTGGTATAGAGGATAAACTATTCTCGTAGATAGTGATAAAAAAAAGCAGATCGCTAGTATATGCCATCAAAGTCTGATAGGTGCGGGTCCAACTTCTGAAATCTGCACCCCCTTCGGGACAAGTCCTGTACTTGTGGCTTTTAAATGGATGAGCGTGGGGTAGTGCTTATGCATGACTCTCCATTCTTTTCTATGGGAGTTCCTTGAACATCTGAAAATTGTTACCTTGTCCTAAGTAATCCAAAGAGGATCAAAATATGGTGAGTCGTGCACAACCCATTACTGCTCTTTCATTTGAGCTGATTAATGTTTCAGTGGGTGCTTTGTCTGGTCACTTTGGGACCTTTACCGATTAGACTTTGATGACATATCAATTGTTAATCCATCAAAGGCTATTGGAGATCGAGTGGAGTAGTCTTCTTTGGGTCACCAGTTGAGTTCCATTTTTGTGGCCCCCACCAGTGGAGTGTTGCTTTATGAATAACCAAAACACAGTGGGAGTTGTTGATTACTGGGGGCCCACCAGTGGTGGTTGGTTCTTGGGCACCCACCTGTGGAAGTTATTTTTTTGTGGTACACCTATGGAAAGTTTATTCTTGAAATACCAAACCTGCGGGAGTTGTATTCTTGGGGGGCTCACAGTGGGTTGTTTCTTGGGGCTCACAGTTGAGGTTGATTCTTGGGTTCCAACAGTGGAGTTGGTTCTTGGCACCCACCGGTGGAGTTAATTTTTGTTGTCCACCAGTGGAGTTGATTTTTGTGCTCCACCACTGGAGTTGATTCTTTGGGCCCACCAATGGAGTGATTCTTAGGGATCACTATGTGGAGTTATTTCTTAGAGCAACAAATTAGGGGTTAATGTCACTACAAAGATTAGCTTTCAAACTGTAGGGAACACAGTAAATGTAAGACTTTTTCCTTATTATTGCTTATTTTTTTTTTCTATTTGTTGGGGGGAGGTTAAAAGTGATTTTATCAGCTCTGAGTGCAGACAAGTTTCTTTAGATTACAAACCTGCTCTGCCCTGCTCTCCCCTGTCCTGTATTGTCCATAAGGAAGATATAATTATCTCTCAGTTCAGAACAACAAGTATTGCTGGCAGATTGAGAGTTTGTATAATTGTTCTTTGTTATACTTTTGATATGATTGATTCGTGGACTTCATATAATACATCTCCTGCTCTCATGTCAGAGTAATTAGCATTTGAATACAGAGCTGATATGTAAACCACTGCTACAGAATCACCCACAGCCTGACCAGGAACAGACAGGATGCATGAATGAGGGACTGACTACTGTGGAAATCAATGTGTGTGAGACAATCCTGCAACTTATCTTTTATGGGTGTATACTGTGTGCCGGGGAGTATGCCAGCTTATCATAGCACTGATGAGTGTTATGATTTTACCGTATTTGCAGGCACTTTGCAGTAAAATTACGCACAAAAGTACGTTTGGCCAATATGGTGTGTAAACATACCCTTAGGGCCCACCCTACAGCTACTATACATGACTGTACATGAATCTTGCACTCTGACTCTCTTTCTCTGCCTTTCTTCTTGAAAAGCAGCCTGAGGCTTGCCATGCCCAAGGGCCCACTGAAGGTTTTCCTTGCTCCCACGTGGGCCATTCTGAGCCCAGGAAAAAGGTGCAAGCAGCAGAGCTTTCTTAACAGCATTATGGGCCCCAGGGGCATAAAACATCTACAGTGTGGAACTGACCTTTTACATGCGATCACACTAGACTGCTCTAGCCAGCCCCTAGGCATGCTCTTTTATTATCGCAACTTATGTCGGGATCTCCGGTCAGCCTTGCAGCCTACAGACTATTTGGTAGGGAAAAAGTGCCTTGGCTCCTTCTCATCCTGGATTTTCACTGTTTGCAATTCCTAAATCACAACTAAACAATTAAAATTAAGCAAAACTAACCAAGAGATCCAGGGTGTTGTTTTGTGTATTCCTGGGTCAACACATTACATTCACATGGGGCCCATAATTCTTGAGGGGACAACTGGGTAACTGCCACTAGTGTGACCATTGGAAATCGATGGCCCTAGGGGGAATTGCATGCCTGGACAGGAATAGTTATTATTTAATTTCTTATTTTTTTATTATTATTTTTTTTTTTATTTTGGAATATTAGTTTATTCTTGTTTATTTTTTACATTGGGTCGCCCTCCAGTATAAATTTAAAAAAATCCAAATTTTGTTAAGTCCTCCCCGCCCCCCATATATTCTATTGTAATTAGACTTTGTTACTTAATAACCCTCAGAGCATGAATTGACATTTATGGAGTGGAGCACTATAGGGCGGCTAGTACGGCCAGGCAGTTGGGTGCAATTTACTTCCATTCACTATTTTCCAGTTTTAAAAGAGGCTGACAACATTTTATCACCAAGTACAGGATCTGGGGACGGCTAGCTGCGTACAATGTACTACCGAGCTTAATGTGTTTCTCCACGTCTTTGGATCTCTGCTTTACGCCGTCTGGGAGGCTACGCTCTCCATAATTGTAAGGTTCCAGTATGCTTGCCGTTGAAATAATTTTAGATTATAGCCATTTGTACTGGGATAAAATATTTTCTCTGAAAGTTAGTACTGTTCATTCAATTTGGTCTTGTGTCATTTATCGCTCACCGGCGGCGCCGTATGTTGTGACTAATACGGTGATAGATAACGTATAGGAGATCTACATATGTTCTCCATTAAGGTGGTAATATATTCTGCATTGTATTACTATTCATTATTACTATTTTATTCAAGTAGATCATCATTTCTTATAGTCATTCCTTGTTACTATATTTTCTTTTACTGAGGAATAGACATTGTAAAATATTACCGTGCAGAGTAAAATCAAAATTGTAATAAAATTGTTACATTGTTACAGCACAGAACAAAAGAAGGGGCTGCTCAAGGTACCGCTGGCGAGGAGATATGGGTATTTCAAGATCTTTCCATAGATCAGTGGCATATGCAAAGGGGAAGGGGCTACATGGTTAATGTCTCTAGTACTATACACAGCCTGACCTGCCCGGCCTCGCCCCGGGGGAGAAGTCACTGGCTGACTACTGCTACTATGAACAAGCATGTTATTCTGCCTCGCAACCGACTTCTTAAAACACCTCAAGAATGTGTGCATTGCCTAAATCTTTCCTGTTCATCGTACCTTTTGGGGTATTATGTGGGGAACTACTACAGTCTGGGCCACTAATTACTGTCTGAAGCATTATGTGGGCCACTATGTGATACATACTGTCTGGGGCATTGTGTATGGCACGGATACTGACTAAAACACTATAGGGCCACATGTATGAAAACTGTTAAGGTCTAAAACTCACTTTTTTGCCATAGGTTTGTATGGGCTATCAAAAATATAAAAAAATGTGAGTTTTAGACCTTAACAGTTTTCATACATGTGGCCCTATATGAGACACTACTACTGTCTAGGGCACTGTGTAGGGCATTACGACTGTCTGGGCTATTGAATAGGGATGCTATTAATGTGTGCTACTGCTGTCTGAGTTCGCTATAGTATAAATACTACAGTCTGGGACACTATATGGGGCATTTTGTAGAGCAGGTTTCACTGTCTGGGACACTTTTATTGTCTTTAGTACTTTGTTGTCTAATACTCCTGTATCAGCTATTACGATATTTCCCAAAAGTCACATTTTTGTAAATATAGTAATATATCTTTTCATGGGACAACACTGAAGATCTGACACTTTGATAAATTTGTAAAGTAGTCAGAGTTCAGCTTTGTATCACCAGGGAATTGGTTGTGCCCCACACATATATAATCAAAATGCTTTCAATTGTATAAACACATATGCAAACAAAAGTTGTTACACCCCTAAGTGGGTACAATGGAACTAAATTGGCCCAATTTGCACATTTTCGTCATCCAGTTTCCATGTGAATCGTTAGTGGTTAACATTGGTTCTCAATGTGTGTATTGGGTGCATGTTTGTTAAATTTAGTGTTATCCCAGAAGGAAGTCTTTTCTAAAGATGATTCACAAGCAGATTGAGGACATGTTTTGCTGCAACCATGAGCTGGGCTCTGATGGGACCAAGATATATTGATTTGGTGCGATGGTGATCATGCAGTTGTAGCTGAAACTGATGATCAAAGTCAAAGGAAGTGTTGTCTCTCTACAGTCAAGCATGTGTGGGTAGTGTCATGAGTGCTGCTGGATGTGGGGAGCTACTAGTTTATTGAGGGAACCCATGAATTGCAAACATATACTTGACATCTGATAGCAGAGCATGATCCCCTCCCTTCTGGGCCACAAGGCTGTATCCAACCTTGGATTACGGACCCCAAAAACCTCTAGACCACCACTGCCTTTGCTAAAGTAAATGTGGGTTAAGTGCTGGATGAGCCCAAGACGTTCTCCAGACCCTAAACCCTATTGTGCTTTTGTTGGGGTATCCTCAAATGGAAGGTGGAGGAGCGCCAAGGTCTCTTACATCCACCTCGCTCACGTGATGTCGTCATGGCATGGAGGGGGAAGAAAAAGGATTCCAGTGGCTGCATAACTGTATGTTCTAGTTACCTCAATGCCCATTGAGAGGTTTAGGCAAAAGTGCTGGGGAAATATAATGGGTGGACACACACAAAGTATTGTTTCTTTGGGCAGAAGATTGTGTCCATTGTCACTTAGGGGTTGTCATTGCTTTTGTTGAACTTTGGGGTGTACTCACATTTGTTGCCATGCGGTTTAGTCATTGTTGGCTTGTTGTGTGTTATTTTGAGGGTCATCATATTTTCAAGCTGTGCAACTGTATACTTTACTTTGTATCAAAGTGTTCTTTCTTCGGTGTTTGTCCATGAAAAGATATACTGACTTTTGTGATATACAGTACTATATGACAACATAACTATCCATAATTCCCCTTTAAGATGTCAGGTAAGGTCCACCTAGCCAACCAAAGGCTGGAAGGATCCTTTGGTGGGACCAGGCTCTGACAAGATATATTATACAAAGCCATGGGTACCATCAGGGCAGTGTTGGCCGTAATTCTGTATAGGGCTGCAATCTGGTTTCCGATCCCATCACTCTACAGAAACCACCCACTACTCTGTGCTTCTCCTCTAAGACTTATCCTACTGCCTTTGACATGTTGACATTCCCTTACATGCTTCTTAATTTCTTCAATCCCTCAGCTTCACGGATCGGCACTTTTCCTTGATACTCCTTACGTACACTCATGACGGACGATTTCAGTGTATATCACTTTCGCCACCTCCTCCTATCGCCCGCCGCTCTCATGTTGGTATCTCCCAGGGGTCTGGTCCTGGGTCCCTTACTATTCTCTGTATACACTATCAGTCTGGGTCTAGATCTTGCTCCTGTATGCTGATGTCTCCCATAACTTGACAATCCGGCCCTAACTATTAATCTCTATCTGTCCAGGCGATCCAGATTGTCCTGTCTCCATATCCTCCTTCTCCTCCCGGTCTCCTAAAACTTAATGTAGAGGTAAAACCGATAAAATAAACTCATTATCATTTCCCCTTCCCACTCCATCCCTCCACCTGATCTCTCTATCACAGTCAATGGCTCCACTCTGTCACCGGTCCCGCAAGTCCGCTGCCTTGGGATAACCCTCAACTCCGCTTTGTCCTTCAAACCACACATCCAAACCCTCATCTCTGCCTGCCGCCTGAAAAATATTTCACGAATCCGCCCATTCATTAACCCTGTCACTAGAAAAATGCTCGTCCACGCCCTTGTCATCTCCAGCCTAGACTACTGCAACATCCTTCTCTGTGGCCTCCCGTCTAGCACTCTTGCTCCCCTTCAATCCATCCTCAACTCTGCTGCCCGTCTTATCCACCTCTCTCCTCGCTACTCCTCTGCCTCTCCCCTCTGCCAATCCCTGCACTGGCTTCCCATTGCCCAGCGAATCCAGTTCAAGTTACTAACCATGACCTACAAGACTCTCCATAACCTCTCTCCTCCTTATATCTCTGCCTTAATCTCCAGATACCTCCACTCACGCAATCTCCGCTCCTCACAGGACCTTCTTCTCCGCTCTCCTCTTGTCACCTCCTCATACAACCGTCTCCAAGATTTCTCTCGTGCTTTCTCCACACTCTGGAACTCACGGCCCCAACACATCAGACTCTCCCCCACTTTCACCAGCTTTAAAAGCAACCTGAAAACCCATCTCTTCAGGATAGCCTACGACCTAGAATAACCCCACCACCAGTACACCGCCCAACAAACATGTCTGCCCCTCACCTCCTGTCTCCTTCCCCTTTTCTTGTAGATTGTAAGCCTTCGTGGGCAGGGTTCTCTCTCCCTTATGACTTATGTTATGTATGTAACCCCTTGAATGTACAGCGCCCTGGAATCAATGGCGCTATAAAATAAATAATAATAATAGGGCTCTGATGAAAATAAAAAAAATTGGGCCCACTGATATGGTGCAAGACAGGAACTGGTAATGGGTTAGTGGCACAGATGCTTTGGCTGTATAGAGCCTTGAACATAGTTTCTTGTAATGTAATTAAAGGGGACATGCAACATTTCTGTATGGCTGGATCAGAGCCCTCAATATAGTCAAGTCCGTTCCGGTCTATGGTAGAGTAATGGCGGCCATACTGGTTTTCCCCAGCTCTCTTCTTAATAGCTATAGCTAATCTTGAGGATTTGACCATTGCTCCCTTTCATATCCTAGGAGGCCACAGGCATTTTGCAAATTCCAGAAATTTAAATATGTTAACTTGATAAACTTCCCACCGGCAATGTATTATAAAGTGGAGCACTACCAGCCCCATTAGTCAAATTACTTCCTAGAGGAGAAACCACATGACAGTAGATAATACCATGAAATTGAATTTGTGGCGGGACGATGGATGTTGAAGTCTTTAAGGAAATGAGTGAGAGGTTCATGAGTTCTTAGAGGGCAGACTTTAGGGATCTCTTAGGTCATATCAACATCGGAGAGAGGAAAACAGAGGAACCAAGGATATTTACAAAACCAAAAAAGATGAGGAAACATAATGACATAAGCACTGAAGACAGTCATTTGCTGGAGTGAAAAAGCAGAGGAACGTGCTCTGTTTTTCCACCTTAATAAAAGAGCTTACATTTTGCAGTAAAAGATGTAGTTTTAATGGTGCCATTGACAATAACATACAGGACCTTATGTATGAAAACTATCTAGCAGTAAGTCTTTGTTGCCCATAGCAACCAATCAGAGCTCATAACAACCAATCACAGCTCATAGTAATCAATCAGAGCTCATTGAAACCATTAGAGCCCATAGCAACCAATCAGAGCCCATAGTAACCAATCAGAGCTCATAGCAACCAATCAGAGCCCATAGCAACCAATCAGAGCCAATAACAAACAATCAGAGCTCAGAACAACCAATCAGACCAATCTGCATGTTTTTCTCACTATCTGACATGAAATCAGAATAAACCTTCCCCGTTTTAGGTCAATTAGGAACCAACATTATTTCTATTTGCCAAATGCAGAATAATGAGATAATTTTTAAGGCATTTTTATGACTTTCTGCTGTCAGAAGTTTCCATACACTGGGATTACTCTGGCTTGAAACAACTTGGGACCGCCCATATGATGATGTCAGGTCTTTGGAAGCTTCTGATCTGAGTTATAGACACAGCTCTGGATGTATTTTATTTTATACCAGAAATACATTGCTTCTGTGTGTAACATCATGGGAAAGTCTAAAGAAATCAGTCAAAATATCAGGAAGAGAATTGTGGACTTGCACAAGTCTGGCTCATCCTTGGGTACAATTTCCAGATACCTGAAGGTGCCTCGTTCATCTGTACAAACAATTATTCACAAGTACAAACAAGATGGGAATGTCCAGCCATCATAACCGCTCAGGAAGGGGACAGGTTCTGTGTCCAAAAGATAACGTGCTTTGCTCCAACAGTGCAAAATCACCCCAAAGAACAAAAAACAAAAGAAACCTTGTGAAAGTTTGCTTGCAGAAGCTGGTAACATTGTGTCATTATCCACAGTGAAGCGAGTACTGTATGAACATGGGCTGAAAGGCCGCTCAGCCAGGAAGAAGCCATTACTCCATAAGAAACATATAAAAGCCAGATTAATGTTTGTAAATGCACCGGAACAAAGATCTACATTTCTGGAGACACATCCTGTGGTCCTGTCTGTGGACGAAACAAAAATTGAACTGTTTGGCCATTATGACCATTGTTGCATTTTGAGGAAAAAGGGAGAAGCTTGGAAGCCTAAGAACACCAATCCCACTGTGAAACACGGGGCTGACAGCACATTTTGTGAGGTTGTTTTGCTACAGAGGGACGGGTAAACTCAAAAAATAGAGGGGAAACATGAGGAAAGAAGTTTATGTAACAATGCAACAACATCTAAAAACTTAAACTGGAACAGAAATGGGTTTTCCAAATGGACAGGCCCGAAAGCTACTGCCAAACGTTAAAAAATGGCTAAAGGGAACCAAGTCAATTTTTTGGAGGGGTCATCACAAAGCCCTGATCTCAATACTATTGAAAATTAAAGGGCAAACTGGGAAAGGCAGTGCAAGCAAAGGGGACCTCCAAACATGGCTCATTTTCATCATTCTTCAGGAGGAAGGGGACCAAAATCCTCCCAACTACTGTGAAAGTTGTGGAAGGATCCAAAACGTTTGACCCAATCCTACAGTTTAAGGTCAAAGCTACCAAATACAATGAAAGGATGGAAATTTTTAAATAATAAAAATGCTTAAAAAAAAAATTTTCCCTCTTATTATTTTGGGATTTGGCAAATATAATAATTTTGGTTCCTAATTGACCTAAAACAGGGGAAGGTTTATTCTGATTTAGTCAGATGGAAAAAAATCTGCAGATGGGCTTTTAATAGGGATGGGAAAATTCGGTTTCAACTGTATAGATATAGGCAAATATAGTCATTGTGAGACAACCCCTTAAGCTATATTTCGCCCTTTGAAAATATTTGCCTCTATATTTGGTTCTATGTAAGGTTCCTAGGCCTTTTCTGTATAATGTACCATATTTATTACATTTTTTAATCTATCTGTAAACCCTATCGTATAAAAGACACCCGTCCCTAGAATTACTACTTCGACATTTGAAATTCCAGCTGATTTCATTAGCGTCTATTGTTTAACATGATAACTTGACATGACACCTCTTTACTCACTTGCAACATTCGAGCAATTAAGTTTTATTTTACTCCCCATGAGGTTAATGGAAATTAAGCACATGAATTAATAAGTAGATGCCTTTCTACAATCCAACGCTTTGCATACTTATTAAAAGAAAAAAAAAAGTCCAGAAAATGAAAATTGTTGTTAATCCCCCTTTGTCTGCTTTTAATTTTTAACAACACGTTTCAAGTGTAAATATATATTTAAATGGATTCAATTTATGTTTCATAAGTTGTTGTTAGAAAAAAGAAAAGTCTTCGGACACAAGTTTGTTGAAATATTTTTGATTTTTTAAAAGATTTTTATTGTTTTTCTTAATATAGTTTTAAAATTTTTCTAAATTTCAATGTTTTGCCATTCAGATATATTATACCATAAGCACAGTACAAGTATTTGGTTTTTGTAGATTTGAAAAACTGAAAATTTTAGGAATTCTTTAGAATTTTTAAGGCTTATCTGTAGTTTTAACATTTCAAATATTATATCAATCATATTAGTTAGGGCAAGTATAATGGACCTCATTTATAAAACCCCCCCAAAAATTGTATGTATAAATAAGTGTTTATTATCGAAAATCTTTAAAAATTCTTATTTTTCAAATGGAAAAGATAAACTATCTATAGTTTTCAAATGTATTCAAACAAATTATTTGAAAAGAAATGTGATTATTAAAAAAGGCCAAAATATTTGTGTTAACGTTAAAATAAACATGAAACTTATAAATTTGTAAAGAAAGATCTATTGTATTTAAAAATTCATTACTGTGGGCTCTGATTGGTTGCTATGAGCTCTGATTGGTTGCTATGGGCAACAAAGAAAGTCTTAGCCCTAGACTGTTTTTATACATAAGACCCTAAGTCTTACTCTATGACTGAACTCTTAAGATAGAATTTTTTTTGTATTTTTGAATTTCATTTTATATTTTTTTTGAATACAGTAGATCTTTTTTTTTTCTTTACAAATTTATAAGTTTCATGTTTATTTTAAAGTTAACATAAATATTTTGGCCTTTTTGAAAATCACATTTCTTTTCAAATGATTTGTTTGAATACATTTGAAAACTATAGATAGTTTATTTTTTAAATTTGAAAAATAAGAATTTAATAAATACATATTTATACCTACAATTTTTTTTTGCAACATTTAAGGCTTATATTCATTTTATAAAACATATTAAAATATATTTTATTCATACACAGAGCGATGTATTTACGGATGATTAGAAAATAAACGTTCTGGCATATACAGAAAAATTATAGTTTGTAGTGTTTTTGTCACCACATCAAATTTTATTTCACCTTTAATTTGTAACCAGACTAGCTAAAATTAGTTTTCTCATCAAATTCTGTCAGCAGATTCGACCATGCCAAAATTATGAAGCCCTGGAGATTTTTTTCCCTCAGAATTCTTCCTGAAGGCAATGTGAAATTCAGTAACAGGAACTGCCACCAACCTCACAGATGAAATTTGGCCCTTGGGAGATAATCTGCACATGAACAATCAGGTCTGGTAATTGCATTTATTGTGGTTTCCACTAAAAAAAAAAATGCCTGAAAGCAAAGTACATATTTTTTAAAAGTTATTTTATGTTTTAATAATGAATAGAATTTTTTTCAGAAATTAGTAGAAAATAGAAAACATGATAAATATGTAATTTTTATATAATACAAATATAATAAGATGTATAAAACTAAAATATGCAAAAATAAAAAGAAGCAATATTGGGGGCATTCTCATTAAAAAAAATAAAACAAAATTATAAATGTAGGAACTGGACAATTTTTTTTTTTGCATAATGATAATATATCAGTATAAAAGTGTTCTACGCTTTTTGGAAATTTTACAAACTTTTTCACAAGGAAAGAAAAAGAAATTTCTAAACCTAAAATCTATGAAAGTAAAAAGAAGCAGTATTGGTGAACGCTTATAAAGAAAAAAATGGCATGAATCAAATCGTCCCATTTATGTAGGAAGTGACCACTGTTTTTTTTTTTTTTTTTAAATGTTTCAGTGTGAATGTGTTAAGTTTTTGAAAATTTTGCAAAATTTTCTACAAAGAAACTCATAATTCACATATGTAGAAGTATAAAGAAGCAATTTTTGGGGCACGCTTGTAAAATAAATAAATAAATAATTGCGTGAATCAAATGGTCCCATTTATGTAGGAAATCACCACTTTTTTTGCATAATTGCAATGTTTCAGTGTTGTCTCAACTTTTAAAAAAATGTGCTAAATTTTCTATAAAGAAAGCTATAAAAGTAAAAATATGTAAAAGTATAAAGAAGTAATATTGGAGGCATGCGTGTAAAAAAAAATATTGCATGAATCAAATGGTCCCATTTATGTAAGACCTTTCCATTTTTTTTTTTTTTGCATAATCACACTGCTTTAGTATATGGGTGGTGTCAACTTTTTGAAAATTTTGCAACATTTTCTACAAAAAAAGAAAAAATCTACGCTGCTTCAGACCAGTTGCTTGTGCACCTTGGTGCAATTTAAACCATTTTTTGTTTGGATTTTGCTTATTTGGTAACTTTATTTTTCCATTAAAGTATAATAAAAAATTCTTAACGCTTCCAGCATTGTTAGCTTTCAGTTTCCCCATCTGATCTATAACTCTGGTGGTCATATAAATAGATTTACTGAGACATTTACTACACAAAAGAGAGATCAGGAAGCCATAAAGTAACTTTTGCTGCGAGAGGTAACACCCATCTGTCCAGCTGTCACTCCAGTGTACATTGCAGTAAAGGAGACTATCGCTCTTGATTTTTGATTAAAAAGGCTCAGGCCATCTGCTATAGATAAAGGCTGTCGCTGGTGATTACATTAAATGCTGAAACAACGGATATAGCTTTTTCTACCATTAAGGACTTAACAATAAAGTCGAATAAAATTGCCTCAAAAAATGACTATAGAAAGGGGCAATGCAGAACAGTGCAAAATATAAAATAGAAAACAAATAAATAAATCTAGTGTATATATATTTTTGGATGATTTTCAGACTAATACGATATAAAAGAAGGTTATGTGTACAGTAGGTCACATAAACAGATGATGCATTTTATTAGCAGGACAGATGGGCAAATCACCATTACAGCTCAATACTGATCTGCAACTGCTTTATTTCCCGCTAGACACTGAATACTCGGCCTCAGCCCACTTTTTTTTTCTAGCACCGGTTCTAAATTATTTATACATCTAAAGGACAAAAGGGGCAAGATGACAAGTAGAATTATTCCAATGCCTCCTGTTTGATCATTGTAGCTGGCTTAGATAAAAGTAGGCTCTTTAGAGCTAGAATTGACTTATTTCAGAATTTGGGCTGGCAAAAATTTGTTAATTGTAGTGATTTTTAATTGTATCATTTTATTTGTTTATTTCTTTGTATTTTCTTTGTACAGTCATGGCCAAAAGTTTTGAGATGACACAAATATTATATTTTCACATGATCTGTTGCCCTCTGGTTTTTATGTGTGTTTGTCAGATGTTTTTATCACATACAGAAATACAAGTGCAATCATATTATGATTAACAAAAGCTTTTATTGACAGTTAGAATGAGTTAATGCAGCAAGTCAATATTTGCAGTGTTGACCCTTCTTCTTCAGGACCTCTGCAATTCTCCCTGGCATGCTACTCAATCAACTTCTGGACCAAATCCTGACTGGTAGCAGTCCATTCTTGCACAATCAATGCTTTGCATTTGTCACAATTTGTTGGTTTTTGTTTGTCCACCCGTCTCTTGATTGACCACAAGTTCTCAATGGGATTAAGATCTGGGGAGTTTCCAGGCCATGGACCCAAAATCGCTATGTTTTGTTCCCTGAGCCATTTAGTTATCACCTTTGCTTTTTGGCAAGGTGCTCCATCATGCTGGAAAAGGCATTGCTGATCACCAAACTGCTATTGGACAGTTGGGAGAAGTTGCTCTTGGAGGACATTCTGGTACCATTCTTTATTCATGGATGTGTTTTTAGGCAAGACTGTTAGAGAGCCGATTCCCTTGGCTGAGAAGCAACCCCACACATGAATGGTTTCTGGATGCTTTACAGTTAGCATGAGACAAGACTGGTGGTATCGCTCACCTTGTATTCTCAGAACAAGCTGTTTTCCAGATGTTCCAAACATTCGGAAAGGGGATTCATCAGAGAAAATTACTTTACCCCAGTCCTCAGCAGTCCACTCCCTGTACCTTTAGCAGAATATCAGTCTGTCCCTGATGTTTTTTCTGGAGAGAAGTGGCTTCTTTGCTGCCCTCTTTGACACCAGGCCTTGCTCCATGAGTCTCCACCTCACAGTGCGTGCAGATGCACTCACACCTGCCTGCTGCCATTCCTGAGCAAGCTCTGCACTGCTGGTAGCCCGATTATGAAGCTGAAACACTTTTAAGAGACGGTCCTGGCGCTTGCTGGTCTTTCTTGGGCGCCCTGGAGCCTTTTTGGCAACAATGGAACCTCTCTCCTTGAATTCCTTGATGATGCGATAGATTGTTGACTGAGGTGCAATCTTTCTAGCTGCGATACTCTTCCCTGTTAGGCCAGTTTTGTGCAGTACAATGATGACTGCACGTGTTTCTTTAGAGATAACCATGGTTAACAGAAGAGAAACAATGATGCCAAGCACCAGCCTCCTGTTAAAGTGTCCACTGGTGTGATTCTTACTTAATCATGACAGATTGATCTCCAGCCCTGTCCTCATCAACACCCACACCTGTGTTAATGGAGCAATCACTGAAACGATGTTAGCTGGTCCTTTTAAGGCAGGCGTGCAATGAAGTTGAAATGTGTTTTGGGGGAAAAAGTTCATTTTCTAGGCAACAAGTGACTTTGCAATTAATTGCTGTTAAGCTGATCACTCTTTATAACATTCTGGAGTATATGCAAATTGCCATTATAAAACCTGATGCAGTAGACTTTGTAAAAATTGACATTTGTATCATTCTCAAAACTTTTGGCCATGACTGTATTTTCCTGCTTATACAAGGAGAAGCTTTTGATGTAAAAGTAACAATATGATATTAGGAAAAGTGTGCAATATACAAACTAAAGTCAGTACAATTACTATTGGTGACAACCTAATGTTAGACGAATGTTGTGGACCTTACATTTGAGTAGCATTTTATATATATATATGATCAGAAAATGATCAATGGGAAAGCATGCAAATCAGTTTTCCTCCACATGGACAAGCACTGACTCTCTAGTGCCACCTATAAGTAGCTGCCTTATAAGAGCTGCCTTGTAAAGGTCAGAGCATGATCTATGACATGTGTCAAATCACAATGTCTTTTTACGTGGCCTGCGAGAGCTTAGACACTGCAAGCAGCGATGGAGAAGGTCTGAACGAAGAAGGCTGCCTCTCTACTTTGACCAGGAGATGCAGCCACCAGTGCTTGGTAGAGATGGTGGTGCCAGCATAGTTGGTGCCACCTTGGATTGGGAGTATATATATATATATATATATATATACAGCTCTGGAAAAAATTAAGAGACCACTGACCACTGCACAGTTTCTCTACATGTCTGACAGCCATTCCATCCCAGTGTCAGTTGAATTCCAACCAAAGTCCACCTCATTCTACTTAATGTGCTTCTGATGAGGTGATCACCTGAACCAAATCTTATGTAATGAAGGAAAGTATAAAAAACACTGCTGTGGTCTTCACAATCCTCTTGCAATAGGACAAGCTGGATGGCAAAACAAGTGCTAGGAATAGGCCAAAAGGAATTTGAATGAAAAAAACAACTTTGACCATGCCAAAGGAGTTGAAAAGAAAACTGTTCCTGTCTTAAAACATTAGTCTTATTGTTTCTAAAGAAATATGAACTTGTTTTCTTGAATTATTTGAGGTCTGACAGCCCTGTTGCTGCTGCTTCTTTTTTATTATTTTGAAGATTTCTCACTTACTGCAAATAAACACAAAGTTTTTTGGTTTGAATTTCGGAGACATGTTGTCAGTAGTTTATATAATAAAATAACAATGTACATTTTTCTCCATAAATTTACCATTGAAGAGAAAAATCAGAGAAACTGAAAATTTTGCAGTGGTCTCTTCATTTTTTTTCCACAGCTGTATATTAGTATATATAATTGTAATTTTATTGTATATATAAATGTAATTATATATACAATATATAGTGTATAGTGTATGTGTCTATATATACAGTATATACACTACAGAGCGGTGGGGAGGTGCGTGCCGATGCTCCCAATCCAAGGTGGCACCAACTATGCTGGCACCACCATCTCTACCAAGCACTGGCTGCAACTCCTGGTCAAAGTGGAGGGGCGTTCTTCTTCGTCCAGACCTTCTCCGTCCCTGCTCGCAGTGTCTAAGCTCTCGTAGGCCGCATAAAAACACATTGTGGACTTTAGATTTGACACGTGTCATAGAGCATGATGTGACCTTTAGGCTATGTTCACACGGCTTATTCTGGGACGGATTTCAGCCGTATTGCGCGCCGTACTGCGCTCCAATACGGCTGAAATCCGTCCCAGTCATTACGGTAATCCACAGTTGTCATAGAGAACTATGGATTCCGTCTCCTCTACCCAGATTTCGCAAGTGGGCAGAAAGGGACATGTACATTATCCCGGCAGGATACGCACCGTGGATAATGGATGTCTATGGGGCCAGCAAGCTGCCGCCACCCGCCCCGCCCCCGCTACAGGCAGCCGGTGTAATTGCAGGCGAAATCCGTCCCCGCAATTACGCCGTGAATAAGCCATGTGAACCGGCCCTTACAAGGCAGCTCTTATAAGGTAGCGTCTTATAGGTGGCACCAGAGAGTCAGTGCTTGTCCGTGTGGAGGAGAACTAATTTGGATGCTTTCTCATGGATCATTTTCTGTAAGGCTACGTCTACTCGGCATTGGTTTTAAGAGGATTCAGTACTTAGAATTCCCAAAAATCTGACTGTAAATCATCCCCATAGACCTCAATAGAAAATCTGAAACACAGCTCGGATTTTCTGAGGTCGGATTTCTACAGCATGTTCTATAATCCGCCGTATATCACTCGAAAACAACAGATTATAGTCGTGTTCAATTGAATGTGGCTCCTGAAATCCAAAAAACCACAACAACAAAAAAAGCATAAAATACTGGCCGAAGAATCCCCACATCAGCTGGGACTCCTTAATGAGAACCGGTACCTTGTTGACCCCAGGTTACATTATAGATTGATTGATGGATAGATAGATATTAGATACATAGAAATATCTTTCTTCTTTACAGGAAATGTTCTATGGGAAATATATGTAAATTAGCTCTACTGCAAATAAGAAAGGAAACACTGTCTCTCTGGTGCCACCTATAGGTAACTATTCTAGAAGCGCTGCTTTGTAAGGGTCATATCATAATCTATGACACCCGTGTAAAATTCTGGCCCACCATGTCAATTTATATGAGAGCTTAGACACAACAGGTGGGGAGGGACAAGGTCTGAACAACGAAGGATCGGCTTTCCACTTTCCCCAGGGGACACAGCCAGCACATGGCAGAGGCGGTGGCGCCTGCACTGGGAGCGGGTGGTTGCCTATGATTTGGGCGCCTCTGAGGGTGAACACATTGACACCTCTCTGTTTAGCAACTCATAGGTGGTGGCACAGCTCTGACAGCTCTACCCAGCACCCTGGCAACCCTCCCAGATATGAAGCTTGGTGTTAAAGAAGTGGGTCGGGGGTAGGGGGGCATTATACAACTTAATGGGGGTTGTCTCGCTACAAAGGATTTGCTGCTTTTAGGTTAAAGATCTTGCAAAAAAAAAAGTCCTTTGCAATATGTGTCCATTTATACAGTGTCTACCTATTCCTAGATATCCCTCTTGTATGGGCTGCATCAGCTCTCAGGTTTGCTTTAGCTACAGAACTGTGTTGATCTCTACTGATGGCTTCCAGCAATGGTCAACTATAGTACAGCACTGTTCAATCTTTCTGATTTAGGCTGCAGCACTGGTCGCTATAGCTAAAGACCTGTTCAAATCTCTCCTGATTGGGCTGCCAGTGCTGGGTTGTATAGCTACAGACCTGTTCAATCTCCTGCTGATAGGCTGCTGCATGGTTGTGCTATAGCTTAAGACTGGCTTCTACGGCAGACTAGTAGAAGCTAGTAAACATGCCACTGAACTCAAAATGAATCCCAGAAAACAGGACTGAGGTGAAATGAATCCATGTAGTGAGACAATCCCTTTAAAGGACGTCTTCTACTTACCATGTGGCACCATAAGTTTTCTAGTGGAACAATTTGAAATACTTTATCAGCAACCCAGAGAAGGTACATATATGACAGAAAGCCTGCAAGGAAAACTGCCATTTGGTGCATGCGGTGTCTCAGATTAATCTGTTAAAGAGCTGTAATGTAACCTATAACATGTGGGCAGGTGTGGTGCTGTTTTTGGTTCAAAAGAAGCCGTGTATTTTGAATGCTTAAAACAGCCGTGAGCTAACCATACCCTAAAGATACTCGATGGTTCACACTCCGCTCTCTTGTGCCTGTGTTGTAGCTGCGCAGCTCCAGTAGCTGAGATATCAAATCAAAAAGGTAATATCTTTTATACAAGCGATTTTTTTTTTTGTTGGGGGGGGGGGGGGTTGGGGGGTGTCTCAGCTTGTCTAAGAGAAGGCTTCTCTTCCGTTCTAATTTTGTTTTTGTGGGGGATTGGATATGAAGTCCAGTGTCGCGCCCAGTGCAGCTGCAATATTACATTTTAATGCTATCTGCTCACGCACATTGAATATCCAAGGGGGAATCTAAGCCTGTTTGTTGCTGTTGTATTCAGTTAAGAAACAGCATTTTAAACACGCGCGTTACAGGTTAATTTTTGGTCTGCTCATTTCTTTTGCGAAGTTTATATCCGAAGGGTACCCAAGCTTGTTACTGGGATTCATTTGGAGTCAAATACAGGGTGTGTTTTATCATATACAGATTATCTTCATCAAACAGTTGTCTGTACATTTTAGGAAACAAACTGTATGTCTGACAGAGAGGTGGCAGGCTCTTCACATGCGAGTCGGTGGAGCACAAACATTCCCAGGCCCAGGTCGCAATGCACCAGCAAGGGGACGTCGGCAGGGGTCACTTCGGTGATGCAACAAACTGCTCGCTTGTCAATCTAGCGAGGTGTGTTGTTCCCAGTACCCAATGGTTCTTGAGTGGTTGTCTTGGTCACCCACTTACTCCAGAGGACATCTGACAACCCCACCAGAGTCGGTGGGACGGTCAGGAACTCAACCCTTAGGTGGCATGGCCGGGAGCTGGTCAGCGGCCTCACTGTCCTCAACCCGCACTCTGTCCCATGCCGGTTCTAAGCAGAGATCTACTATGTGGTGGGGTCAGTGCCACTATATAAGCGTGGGCATGAAACATTTGAGGAGGGCAGTCAGAGCTAATTGGCAGCGAAGAAATGGCGGCCAATATCACTGCATCTATGCAGTAGGCGGTGCAAAAGTATAGTTGTGGAGAGGGGCATTGGCAGGTCAGGTTGTGAGGGGTCAGCCATCTGATACCAAAGACGGTGATGAGGACAGCAGTGATGATGAATCACAAATGATGATGATGTAGCCGACCAACACTTGGGAGAGGGTGAGGCAAGGGTACATCATCGTCAGGAGGAGATGAGGGCGATCAGCTTGCGCGTAGGCCAGCTGGCGCAGCCAGCAAGTGGGTTGTGTGTGCCGTGAGTCGAGCAGGGATAGCAGCAGTGTGTTTGTGACGGTAGGGGTGCCAAGCGGGCCACTGGGTTTAAAACACGCTACGCAGGTCAAGAAAATAGCGGCACAGGAGCTCAGGAGGGCAGCGAGCGGGTGGCACAGTAGTCACTCTGTGCGGAGGTTGCGGTTTGTAAATTCGCTATCGGAGGTGTCGTGTGGCAGTTCTTTGCTTAAGACACCGGAGGTGCCGATATGGGTATATGTTAAATCTGTGGGCTGAAAGTTGAAGCGATAACGGGACCTAACGTTGCACAGGCCCTGCGCAACACTGGAGCTGGTCCACATCCGGGGGCCTGGGAGAAACGTTGTGGCTCTCAGATGTGGTGGTTCCATACTGCCGCCGCTAGCATCAGCAGCAGCTTGCAGCGCCTGTGGCACGCATGCCATTGCAGCCAGTCAAAGGCTCTCACCACCTCTGCTGAGGGTGCTGTTTCCGTTCACCATCATCTACCGGTCCTCAGTTGCTCTTTGTCCTCGCTAATCTTGGGCACCAGCAGTCGTTCAACGAGGCGCATTGCCAAGAGACAGCAGTATGCGTCCAAAAATCCTAGGTGGCAGTTGCTGACGTGCTTCCTGTCAAGTTGTTGGTACTGCAAGTCACTCCCTTTCCAATTGGTGGATCTCTGCACCGTTCAGAGAAACTAATGGCTGCGCCGGCCGTGATGGAGAGTTCCAAGCCGTAAATTTCTTTTCAAAAAAGGCATTACCATGAAATTCTTTATTATGTAGAACTGAAGGAGGGCCTGTCCTTGACCTTATCTCGGTTTGTTCCAAGCGTGCACGCAAGAGCAGACAGGAGACGCGCATTGACGTTGTCAAATGTTGCTCCTGCCGCTAATGTCCGACTCCTATTCACACTACCTTCATCTCAGCTCCACAAGTGTATGATCCATCTGTCCCACTTGTGTAGGGCACAGCGGTGTCAAGCTGTTCTACACCTCTGGCTTGCCTACGTGCGATCGAAGTCAACAGGGGTGGTAAAACTCTCCACTCATGCAGCAAGAATTGATTGTGTGGCTTCTCCGCGCAACTGAAAATTCGGAGGAACCTTGGTGACGGTCAATGGAAAGATACATGGTGTAACGCGCTGCACCGAGGAGAATGGTCCGATGCGCCCTGCCATGGCGACGTGTGCAATCTGTTGTGAAAAGGTTCCTGAAGTTCTTCTAACCGATCTTCGGAGTTTTGAAAATGGCCTGGAAATCTGTGCATGCACTTTCATCCCATTCCTACTAAAGCCAGGAACACCCTCTCGAGTTGCTAGCGGCAGAACGGACCCCCCAAAACACACGGTCTGATATGGATTTTTCACCGTTGGAATTCCAGCCGATGCACTTGTTGGTCCGTATGTGCATGAACAAGTGAAAGATAAGGGCAACTTACGATTTTTTTTGATGATCCACGGCAGACAGTCGTACTCCCCTGTGTAAACTTGATGTCAGCCAGTGGCAGCTCATGTGTGACACCTGCCGTGTTTGCTGATGCGTCCGTTTGAGGGGAGGCGACGTTATTTGACAGTCGCCAGGGACTATGGGTATGAATAACGTCTATTCCACTTGCTTCATGTCCTTGGAAAAAAGATGCTGATATAATCTGTCTGGGCAGAGGACTGGAGACTGGCGGACTACATCATCGCAGCCACATGAGTCCGGTGGGGCCTCTGAACTGGAGGTGAGGAGGACGGAGGAGGGACATTGTGAGAACAAAGCATTTATCTGGTGAAATTTGTGGTTTTTCCTACACAGGTGACAGGATTCGGAGGTGCCGAGGAGCAGCTGGAGGAGGTAGATGGAGATGAGAAAGATGAGGCAATGGCCCCCGCAAGCACTGTGGCAGTTTTCAGTGGAGATGGAGGCAGGGAGGATCCCTCGGAGTAAATTATGCAGATGGCCGCAGCATGCTGATTTGCCTGGCTAGTGACACCCGAATAGTCACCATTGTGCAGAGGGATGACTTTGGCTTTCCCACCCTATTGGACCCTTGCTACCGGTCCAAAATGGGAGCCTTTTTCCAGCTGCTGAAAAAGGGGACAAACTAAAAATATATAGAGAAATCCTCCGTAGTCAGTGGGCCGTGGCTTTGTGCGGCTCATCCCTCCTCTGACAGGTCTGACTGGGGGGTTCTTCGCACTCACGTACTACTGCCGCGGCTGCTGGGGGAAGGTGGGGGGGTTGGAGCAGTACCAGCTCCATCAGCAGAACCTAAGTCTGGAGTCACTGATGAGCAGCTTCCTTCACCCGCCTAGTAAGGAGGGCAGTCGCCAAGCAGCAGCAGCAGGACCTGGGCAGACCCTGAACCAACAGGTGGTGGCCTACTTGGACAACACTCTGCCACCCAAGTTAGAAGATCCGCTGGACTTTCTGGGCAGCCCAATGGATGTGTTGGCCTCAACTTGCGAGTTTGCAGTGGAGAAGCTGTCCTGCCCCGCCAGTAGTGTGGCATCAGCGGGGGGTGTTCAGTTTCGGCCGGGGGCCATCGTTACCCCAAGGAGAACCCGCTTTTCCACGGGGAAATGTGGAACGACTGACCTTTGTCAAGATTAATCAGGCGTGGATCGGCCGAATTTCCCCACACCAAAAGCCTTAGGCGTCAGATTACATCAGCCATGACGCCTCAGCAAAACTGTGAGAAATGAGTCTGAGTTCCAAAATACTACCTCAGCCACTATTCTGATACCGCCCCCCGCCTGATGCCACACATTTGCTGACAGTTTCTCAAACTGCCACCAACCATCTTTACCAGGGACTGGTATTGCCCCCACCTCCCCACTCTGTTTAATTGTGCCACTCTTTTGACCTCATGCTGGCTGCTGCTGTTGCTGCTTCGGTCACCCCACACCTGTCATTGTGCCCTCTCTGACTCTGCTGTGTGTGTTGCTGCCGTCACCTCCCCCCTTGTATTGGCCACTTGTGGCCTACTCTGTTTTTGCCACCTCCAGGAATGTCATTGTGCCTGTTGACTCATGCTGCTGCTGCCGTCACCTCCACTCTCTGTCTTTTTGCCACTCTGTGGCCTACTCTGTTTTTTTCCACCTCCAGAATTTGTCATTGTGCCACTGTCTGACTCATGCTGCTGCTGCTGTTGATGAGTCATCTCCACACTGTGTCTTGTGCCACTTTGTGGGCTCCTGATGTTGCTGCCACCTCCAGAATTTGTCATTGTGCCACTCTGTGGCCTACTCATGCTGCTGCCAAGTGCCGCTTTCTCACTGGAACACCTGTGGTTTCCTAATGCTGTTTCCCCCCTCCCACTCTGAAGTTGCCCCTATGTTTAGTTTACCCTTCTTTTCACCTGTCAGAAGGAATGGGAAGGATCGGTTGTCTAGCCAGAAGCGGGTGGATCAGAACACAGAAGAATGAAAATATCCCATTTCGGTTCTTTTTTTTTGGTCACTCCTGTTTTTTTTTGGGCCCTTTGAAAGATGGATTTTTGCCGATTAAAGCGGCCTGGGATGAAAGGAAGGGCAAAATGATCAGAGAGTCAACGCAAAATTACCCCGCCACCTCTCCTTTCGGGGTTACATTTTATCGCGTTTAACCCGAGCAGGTTTGTCATTTTTTGTAGGGTTTTTTAAAAAGTTTGGGCCTCATGGAGTGACCCCTGCTGTGCGTCCCTTACTGTGCGGGGGCGGCTGGCCCCCAGAAACCTAACTGTGTTTTTTTGATTATGTAGGATCTTAGCCCTCAGCTTGTTTTTTTTCCCCCGTCGCGCCATGACTTTTCGGCTCTTCCCGCTTTAGTTTTTTGGTCAGTTTTGCCCCTTTTAAATGCCCAGGGAATTTTTAGTGAAGCAAATTTAAGGCGGCGGCAGTATTTGGGGTCATACTAAAAAAAACATTTTTGAAAACCCAAAAAATCCCTTTTGCATATTTAAGCATGGACAATTTCTACGCCCCTAAGTCTGGTGCCCGGAAAATAGCTGTTTTTTAAGCAATTGTCCCCAAAATAATTTGGACCCAATGAATTTTGTCGAAAAATTCTGCGAAGTCGGAGAACCGAGTTTTTGAGAAATTTGCCCATCTCTAATTACAATACCAATGCACTATAGAAGCACCATGGTGGAGATGCCACCATACTATACTTTCCATGCGCCATGAATTCTTATGTTAACTGTCATGAAGAATTTTTTTTTGTTTGTTTTGGAAGTGGAAATGTTTTTACAAATCTTCCCAAAACTAATGTATACACCATAGTCCAGACTGTGGGAGCGTCATGAGGATGTGATTTTCCACTCATGGTCACAACCAACAGTGCTTCTTCTGACCCAAAATATAAACGGGACTGTGCCAATTTTCTAACGTGCTTTGTGGCCAAAAACCTATTGTAGCCCTGTTCTATAGATGCGTGAACAGTCGTACGCCCAAACTTGGCGCACTGTGAGCCAGACATGACACTTTTGAATGCACCAAGTTTTCGGTGGCGTGTTGCACCGGAATTATACAAATATGGCAAAGTTTGAAAAAAATTCAAAGTGTTACGGGAGAAAAATTTTGCCGTAGAACGAGACACATGTATAAAGTTCTGAGAATCAAATTCATATAGACTGGCCCCTAAAGCGATTTAAAACTGGCTTGTTGGTGCAAGGTTTCATACATGTCGCCAAAAATGTGGATGGTTTATGCAAGTTATGGGCAAACATCTGGTTTAATGACCCCAACGGAAATTTCTAATGGGGCATTCCCACCACAGGCCTTAAGATCGAACCCCATTGGGAATCAAAGAGAGTTCTGAGTACAGCCAAGAGTCCCAACTACATCCCTCTTCGAAATGGAGAGGTTTTGGGGCTCATTCTTGAGATCGAGGTGGGATTCGCATCTATCAGACAATGATGGGAAATCTTATTGATATGCCATCCATTTCTAGGGTGCGACAACCTCTTTAAGGCTCTATGACATTGTTAGTTCAGGTTATTAAACACACAAAGAGGCCAGGATGCCCGTTTGTGCAAAATGGGTCCTACTATTCTACAAGAAGCTCCAATACTACAGCCGTGATAGAACAGATCCATCGCTCCATTGCATTCTTTGCATTTTATTTTCCATCTGAGAGGAGAACTATATATAGAGCGAAATGAAATTGAATGGCACCGAGTGACAAGTTTATATTCTGCCGCGGCGTCGAGCCGTAATAAGACTTTCTGCAGATCTCATCATAAAAGCTTTTTGACTGAGAGTCACACATCAAATAATGCACAAAAAGGAAGACTTCTGAGAGGACGGACTCTGTGAGGCCCTTGAAGACTAGAGATATGGAAAGTGGAACATTCAGCTGGGACTACTTAATGCAGCTGCAATTTCCAAATGCTAAGTAAATGTATAGAAAATGCCATGACTTGAAAAGACTCATCTGTGCTTTGAAGCTCCATATAGAGAAGGGTAGTGGTGACTTACTCCACTTGCTCTTGACTAGAATACAAAACACACTTAGGGCCTGTCCACACACGGTCAGTTTTACAAAAATGGATGCATGTCACAGTCTTCCCAGGTGTTATCATTTCTGAGAACCAGGGCCACCATACTGGTTGTCACTCCACTTTACCAAACGACAACTGAACAAAGATGGGGACAGTTTCAGACTGGTGCCTGGAGCCCACCAATGGAGATGATTCTTGAAGCCCACCAGTGGAGTTGCTTCTTGGGACCCACCAGTGGACTTAAATCTTGAGGCCCACCAAGTCTCAAGAATCAACTCCCCACCAATCGAGTTGACTTTCCGGGTTCACCACTGAAATAGATTCTTGGGGCTCACCAGTGGAGTGTTTTTTCAGGGCTCACCAGTGGAATAGATTCTATTGAAGTTGGTCCTATGGGTCCACCTGCAGCTTCTTTACATGACTGTATATACTAAACATACATCTCATTTTTTGCTTCTCTTTCTCTGCCTTTTTGCCCAAAAAGTTGCCCCAACCTGTCATGTCTAGTGGCAAGCCTTGGGAATCTCTTACTCCCCTATGGGCTATTTGAGCCTGGGTGGAGATCTATTTTTGGGATCAAGGTTGGAGTCCTCCGGTGGGCACAATATCTTACACAGTGGTGTTTTCCGAATAAATAAGGGCCCCAATGGTCTAGTAGAAGACAATTTTATTTCGAGCTGACTTTACAACCAATTACAAAACATCCTCTAAATGCTGCATGTGTAATAATTACTTTAAACAAATAAAATCTCCTTTAAAGTAAACATGCAGATGTCCTGTATAGATAGCCAATGCACCCTCAGAATAATGTCCTCCGGTAGACCCAATGAACTTCAGTATGACACTGTGGGGACCTCTACCTATTAAACAATAAAGGTTCCCTGATTCTTGATGCATTCAGTGGGGCAGGAACTGGATGTATCTCATTCTTGGCACACAGGATAAAGTGGACTACCTTGTGGGCAATATCCAAGGGTTGTCGGTAAAAGAATGTCTTTTCCTTTTATATTAATTAAAGAAGTCACCAAAGGATCAGTGGAGTGAACATGGAAGAAATATATACAAAATTGATTGAGATAACGGGTGAGATGAGAGCAGGAAAGTGTCCATGACTTGTGTATAGGTTGGGTGACCAAGAGACTAAAGCTGGACACAGACTTGGAAGGGGCGACAGGGAAGCAGGGGAAATCCTGGTGGGCCCCCTGGTATGGTAGACTGCTTTTCAGTAAGCGTGTCAGAAAACAAGAGTCACATGCTGTCATGTACAGTAACTGTAGGGTGGGTCCCCAAAACTCATCTCCACTGGTGAGTCTCAAGAATCAACTTCTCTAATGAGCCCCAAGAAATAACTTTACTGGTGGCCCCAAGAATTAACTCCTCTGATGGACTTCAAGAATCAATTCCACTGGTGGGCACCAAGAACCAACTCTACCGATGGGCTCCAAGAATCAACTCCAATGGTGGGCCCCAAGAATCAACTCCACTGGTGGGCCCCAATAATCAACTTTAGTGGTGAGCTCCAAGAATAAACTCTACCTGTGTGCTGGAGACACCACAATTAAACACTGGCTGCACATAGACTAAAATGATGAAATATAGTTCCAGTTTCTTTCTCCCAGTTATCATAGAAACAGTAATCAACTTCACTGGTGGAGTTGATTATTGGAGTTCACCAGTGGAGTTGATTCTTGGGGCACCACCAGTAAAGATGATTTACTCCAGGCTAGATAACAAATCTCAAGATTAGGCACTACAACAATAATCTTTACATTCCTCCAGAACAGCCTGTAGCAAGTGTGGCACCTTAATACAAGTCCAAATTCCAGACTATTATAGCAGGAGCTTTCTCTCTAATCTCATGTGATCTAGAACTATCTTCTAAAAAAAAATAGTGTTGAGCTAGCCCAGAGGCTGCTAGTCATCAACGGCCATGAGGTCTGTTCTTGGACTGTTTACCTCATGCTTCTGCCAACTCTCTTTTAAGCAGGGCTGCTCCTGGCTTTGGATACCTTTTTCTAGTCTCTGAGCCGAGGAGGAATGGAATTGTTCTCTGGTCCTTTGCCAGCATGGAACTAGGGCTACACCACTCACTTGGATCAAAACCCCTGGAACTGAGCTAAGAATTGAACTTGAATCCTTAGTACAGGATCATTTATTACCTCTGGCCCCTCCCTATTACCTAGGCTACCACCCTTGCTTCAGGCTTGCACAGCACGTTAACTCTTTAGGTCATGGATCAGAATCATGAATTTGCATTTGTATTTGCATAACCTTGACGCAATAATTATACTGCAAATAGCGTACAATGGCTCCCATAGACAACACAATCAGCGGCCCAAATTAATTTAGGAGTGTACACTACAAGAGTCCTCCACATACGAGAGCCCCTGTCCAAATGTCAGACATCCCTTCTCATGAGCAAGATACATTGTTTGCATTACCAGTCACAGATGAGCAGAGACAGTGGCGGAACATGATATCGATTCTGCTTTTTCTGGTCTCCAGGATTTATGCACTGTCACAAATTCAATCAAAAACTACAAAATAAAAAAAAAATGGTATCAGCATTTACGGCTGAAATCCCCACAAATCCTCCTATAAATGATAACTCTTTTCTCTTTTCTGTTCGGTGTCTACATTCGCGTACAGTAGATTGCAGATAGGGGGGCATAGTGCCTTGGTGGTATCCTCCTATTGGCCGGATCAGTGTCAAACAGGGGTGCCTTTGGTCCACCAGTGGAGTTGACTCTAAGGCCCTACAGCTGTGCTCCTCTTATACTCTGCCTCTTCCTTATCGTCTTTTTCTTTCCACCTTTCTGCCTTTCCAAATATTGTTTTTTTAAACAAAAACTCCACGTCTGTCATACTTAGGGGCCCTCGGGTTTGCTTTTTCTTTTTTAAAGCGGGGGGGGGAAATAAACTAAAAACCGTATTTCAGTTTTTATTTTTTAAACCCAGGTTGAATTGTGGTTCTCGGGCCCATAGTGGGGAATTTTTGGGGCCCACTCTGGAGAAATTTTGGGGCCATCTGGAGAAAATTTGTTGGGCCCCTAGTGGAGAGTTTTTGGGGGAACCCATGTGGAGAGAATTCTTGGGCCGCTAGTGGAAAATTTCTTGGGTCTGTTTAATGGAGAGATTTTTGGCCCCATTTGTGGGGGAGAATTTTTGGCCCCACTAGGGAGGAATTTTTGGGGCCGTGTGGGAGAATTTTTGGGGGGTCTGCTAATAGGAATTCTTGGGCGGCTAGGGGAAAGGATTTTTTGGGGTAGGGGAAAAGAGAATTCTTGGGTTGCTAATGGGAAAATTTTTTGGGCCGCTGTGGGGAATTTTTGGGGCCTGCAGTGGAGAAAATGTTTGGGCCCACTAGTGGGAAAATTTTGGGGCCCCACTGTAGGGGAAATTCTTGGGGCCTGCAAGTGGAGAGAGTTTTTGGCCACTAGGGGAGGAATTTTGGCTCCTATGGAGAATTTGGGCCCACTGTGGAGGATTCTTGGGGGATAGTGGATAGAATTTTTGGGCCCATGTAGAAAATTTCTTGGGCCCACTAGGGAGAGAATTTTGGGGCCCATTGGAGGGGAAATTAAAGGGGCCCACGTGGAGGAATTTTTGGGGGCCCAATGGGGAGGATTCCGGGGGCTCATGTGGGAAAATTTTCTTGGGCCCAAAGTGGAGGAATTCTTGGGCTCACTAGTGGGGGAAAATTCTCGGGCCCACTCGGGGGAGGAATTTTTGGGCCCAAGTGGAAAATTTGGGCCCCCCTTGGGGAGAGAATTTTTGGGTCTGTAGTGGAGAGTTTTTGGGCTGCTAGTGGAGAGAATTCTTGGGGTGATTGGAGAGAATTCTTGGGCGGGGGCTATGGAGAAAATTTCTTGAGCCCACTAATGGAGAGAATTCTTGGGCCTCCAGGGAGGAATTTTTGGGTCCAAAGGGGAGGGGTTTAAATTGGGCTCACATGGGAGGGGAATTCGGGGGTCCATATGGGAGAATTTTGGGGTGCTAGTGGGGAATTCTTGGGCCCAATATTGGAGAGAGTTTTTGGGCCCCACTAGGGAGAGAACTTGGGCTACTAGGGGAGAGAATTTTTGGGTTCACTAGTGGAGGAATTTTGGGCCCTATTGGGGGAAATTCCGGGCCCCACAAATGGAAAAAAAATTGTGGGCCATGTGGAGAGAATTCTCGGGCCCCTAGGGGAAAGGGAATTTTTGGGTTTGCTATGGGAGAATTTTGGGCCGTAGGGAGAAAATTCTTGGGCGTGATATGGAGGGCTTGGGGGCTAGTGGGGAGAATTCTTGACCCCACTAAGGGAAAGAGAATTTTGGGCCGCTAGTGGAGAGAATTTTTGGGGTCCCTGTGGAGAGGTTTTTGGGGTCACTAGTGGGGGAAATTTCTTGGTCCACTAGGGGAAGAATTTGGGCGTGCTAGTGGAGAAAATTTTTGGGGGCCCCAATTTGGAGGGAGTTCTTGGGCCATGTGGGGAGAATTTTTGGGGCTACTAGGGGAGAATTTTGGGGTTACTAGTGGAGAGAATTTTTGGGCCCAATATTGGAGAGGTTCTTGGGGCCACTAATGGAGAGAATGGGGGGCCACTAGTGGAGAGAATTCTTGGGCCCCTAGTGGGGGAAAATTCTTGGACCCACTGTGGAGAAATTCGGGGCCGCAAATGGAGAAAATTTTCTTGGGCCCCCCCCGGGGGAAGAATTTTTGGGGTCCATAGTGGAAGAATTTTGGGGCCTGCTATGGGGGAAATTTTTGGCCCCACTAATGGAGAAATTTTTTGGGCCCCAGGGTGGAGAGAATTTAAAATTTCAAAAAATGGTACAGCTTTACGGCTGAAATCCCCACAAACCCCTCCATAAATGATAACTCTTTTCTCTTTTTTGTTCTGTGTCTACATTCACATAAGTAGATTGAAAAGGGATAGGAGGCATGGCCTTGGTGGTGTCCTTCTATTGCCCGGAACAGTGCAAACAGGGGTCCCTTTGGTCCCCCCCAGTGGAGTTGATTCTGAGGGCCCTACAGCTGTGCCCCTTTATAACTCCCTCTTGTTTTCCCCTTTTTTCTCTCCCCCTTTTTGCCCTTCCTGGGACATTATGTAGTTTAAAGAAACGCGGTTTTTTAACGTTTCTATTATAGCTAAGGGGGAAATTCTTGGGCTCACTAGTGGAGAGAATTCTCGGGCCCATGGGGAGAGAATTTTGGACCACAGTGGGAGAATTTTGGGCCTGAAGTGGGAAAATTTCTTGGGTCCGCTAGGGGGAGAGTTTTCTTGGGCCACTGTGGAGAGAATTTTTGGGCCCTGTATGGAGAGAATTTTGGGCCCTGCTAGGGAGAGAATTCTTGGGCCCACGAGTGGAGAGAATTTTTGGGGCCTGTAGTGGAGAAAAAATTCTTGGGCCTGCTAGTGGAGAGAATTCTTGGCCCACGTGGAGAGCTTTTTTGGGGCCCCATATGGAGAGCATTCTTGGGCCGCTAGGGAGAGAATTTGGGCCCCATCTAGGGGAGGGGTTTTTGGGCCATCTAGTGGAGAGAATTCTTGGGCCCCAAGGGGGGGAGAATTTTTGGGGCCCGTAGTGGAGAGAATTTTTTTTTTTTTGGGCCTGCTAGTGGGGGGAATTATTGGGCCACTAGTGGAGAAAATTTTGGGACCTTTTAGTGGAGAAAATTTTGGGGGCCCACGAGTGGGGGAGATTTTGGGGTGCTAGTGGAGAGAAATTTTTTGGGTCCACTAGTGGAGGAATTTTTGGGGCCCCACTGTGGGAGAATTCTTGGGCCCTCCAGTGGAGAGAAGTCTCGGGCCTGCTAGTGGAGAGAATTCTTGGGCCTGCTAGTGGAGAGAATTCTTGGGCTCACTAGTGGAGAGAATTCTTGGACTCACAGTGAGAGAGAATTCTTGGGTTCATAGTGAGGGGATTCTTGGGCCCACTAGTGGGAGGAATTCTTGGGCCCTGTAGTGGAGAGGTTCTTGGGCCCGCTAGTGGGGGAGATTCTTGGTCACTGTGGAAGAATTTTTTGCTCTCTGTGGGAGAATTCTTGGGCCCCTATGGAGAGTATTATTGGACACTATGGAGAGATTCCTGGGCTTCATATGGAGGAACTCTGGGGCCCACTGTGGGGAGGAATTCTTGGGTCACTATGGGAGAATTCTTGGGCCCTCCAGTAGAGAGAATTCTTGGACCTGCTAGTGGAGAGAATTCTTGGCCCTGCTAGTGGAGATAATTCTTGGGCCCACTAGTGGAGATAATTCTTGAGCCTGCTAGTGGAGAGAATTTTTGGACTCACTAGTGGGTTTGATTCTTGGGCTCACTATTGGAGAGAATTCTTGGGCCCACTAGTGGAGAGAATTCTTGGGCCCACTAGTGGAGAGAATTCTTGGGCCCACTAGTGGAGAGAATTCTCGGGCCCACTAGTGGAGAGAATGCTTGGGACCACTAGTGGAGAGAATTCTTGAGCCTGCTAGTGGAGAGAATTCTTGGGCTCACTAGAGGGGTTCATTCTTGGGCCCACTAGTGGAGAGAATTCTTGGGCCCACTAGTGGAGAGAATTCTTGGGCCCACGAGTGGAGAGAATTCTTGGGCCTGCTAGTGGAGAGATTTCTTGGGAGAGAATTCTTGGGCCCACTAGTGGAGAGGTTTCTTGGGCCCACTAGTGGAGAGATTTCTTGGGCCCACTAGTGGAGAGGATTCTTGGGCCCACTAGTGGAGAAAATTTCCCGGGGCTAAACTAGTGGGGGAGAATTTTCTTGGGCCACTAGTGGAGAGAATTCTTGGGCTCACTAGTGGAGAGAATTCTCTGGCCCACTCGTGGAGAGAATTATTGGGCCCACTAGTGGAGAGAATTCTCGGGCCCACTAGTGGAGAGAATTCTTGGATCTGCTAGTGGAGAGAATTCTTGGGCGTGATAGTGGAGAGAATTCTTGGGCGTGCTAGTGGAGAGAATTCTTGGGCCCACTAGTGGAGAGAATTCTTGGGCCTGCTAGTGGAGAGAATTCTTGGGCCCACTAGTGGAGAGAATTCTTGGGCCCACTAGTGGAGAGAATTCCTGGGCTCACTAGTGGAGAGAATTCTTGGGCCCACTAGTGGAGAGAATTCTTGGGCTCACTAGTGGAGAGAATTCTCAGGCCCACTCGTGGAGAGAATTATTGGGCCCACTAGTGGAGAGAATTCTTGGGCCTGCTAGTGGAGAGAGTTCTTGGGCCCGCTAGTGGAGAGAATTCTTGGGCGTGCTAGTGGAGAGAATTCTTGGGCGTGCTAGTGGAGAGAATTCTTGAGCCCACTAATGGAGAGAATTCTTGGGCCTGCTAGTGGAGAGAATTCTTGGGTCCACTAGTGGAGAGAGTTATTGGGCTCACTAGTGGAGAGAATTCTTGGGTCCACTAGTGGAGAGAATTCTTGGGCGTGCTACTGGAGAGAATTATTGGGCCCAATATTGGAGAGAGTTCTTGGGCCCACTAGTGGAGAGAATTCTTGGGCTCACTAGTGGAGAGAATTCTTGGGTTCACTAGTGGAGAGAATTCTTGGGCTCACTATTGGAGAGAGTTCTTGGGCCCACTAATGGAGAGAATTCGTGGGCTCACTAGTGGAGAGATTTCTTGGGCCCACTAGTGGAGAGAATTCTTGGACCCACTAGTGGAGAGAATTCTTGGGCCTGCTACTGGAGAGAATTCTTGGGCCTGCTAGTGGAGACAATTCTTGGGTCCACTAGTAGAGAGAATTCTTGGGCCTGCTAGTGGAGAGAATTCTTGGACCCACTAATGGAGAGAATTCTTGGGCCCACGAGTGGAGAGAATTCAAAATTTCAAAAAATGGTATCAGCATTTACGGCTGAAATCCCCACAAATCCTCCTATAAATGATAACTCTTTTCTCTTTTCTGTTCTGTGTCTACATTCACATACAGTAGATTGCAGATAGGAGGCATGGTGCCTTGGTGGTGTCCTTCTATTGCCCGGATCAGTGTCAAACAGGGGTGCCTTTGGTCCACCAGTGGAGTTGATTCTGAGGGCCCTACAGCTGTGCTCCTCTTATAATCTGCCTCTTGCTTTTCGCCTTTTTCTCTCCACCTTTCTGCCTCTTCCTAGGACATATATGTAGTTTAAACGAAACTCCACGTCTTTACTGTTTCTATTATAGCTAAGGGGGAAATTCGTGGGCTCACTAGTGGAGAGAATTCTCGGGCCCACTAGTGGAGAGAATTCTTGGACCCACTAGTGGAGAGAATTCTTGGGCCCGCTAGTGGAGAGAATTCTTGGGTCTGCTAGTGGAGAGAATTCTTGGGCTCGCTAGTGGAGAGAATTCTTGGGCCTGCTAGTGGAGAGAATTCTTGGGCCCACTAGTGGAGAGAATTCTTGGGCCCACTAGTGGAGAGAATTCTTGGGCCTGCTAGTGGAGAGAATTCTTGGGCCCGCTAGTGGAGAGAATTCTTGGCCCCACTAGTGGAGAGCATTCTTGGGCCCACTAGTGGAGAGCATTCTTGGGCCCGCTAGTGGAGAGAATTCTTGGGCCATCTAGTGGAGAGAATTCTTGGGCCATCTAGTGGAGAGAATTCTTGGGCCCACTAGTGGAGAGAATTCTTGGGACCGTTAGTGGAGAGAATTCTTGGGCCCACGAGTGGAGAGAAATCTTGGGCGTGTTGTGGAGCGGATTCTTGGGTCCACTAGTGGAGAGAATTCTTGGGCCCACATGGGAGAGAATTTTTGGGCCTCCAGTGGGAGAAATTTCGGGCCTGCTAGTAGAGAGAATTCTTGGGCCTGCTAGTGGAGAGAATTCTTGGGCCAACTAGTGGAGAGAGTTCTTGGGCACACTAGTGGAGAGAATTCTTGGGCTCACTAATGGAGAGAATTCTTGGGCCCACTAGTGGAGAGAATTCTTGGGCCAGCTAGTGGAGAGTTTTTCTTGGGCCGCAGGGGAAAGGATTTTTGGGCTCATAGGGAGAAAATTTTTTAGGCTCATAGTGGGAGAATTCTTGGCCCCCATAGGGAGGATTTTGGGCCCCCCTGTGGAGAGAATGCTTGGGCCCTAGTGGAGAGAATGTTTGGGGCCCACTAGTGGAGAGAATCGGGGGGCCCCTAGTGGATAAAATTTTGACCTGCAGGGGGAAATTCTTGGGCTCACTAGGGGGGGTTGATTTTTGGGACATGGGGAAAAAATTCGGGGCCCCATAGTGGAGAAAATTTCTTGGGCCCGTTAGTGGAGGAAATTTTTGGGCCCCAGTGGAGAGGTTTTGGGGCCCATAGGGGAAAGGGAATTCGGGGCCCCAAAGTGGGAAATTTTGGGCCCCCTTTGAGAGAATTCTTGGGCCCGTGGAGAGAATTCTTGGCCCTCTATGGAAGAATTCTTGGGGCCCCACTTGGAGATAATTTTGAGCCTGCTTGGAGGGAATTTTTGGATCATGTGGGTTTTATTTTGGGCTCATTTTGGAGAGAATTTTTGGGCCCACAGTGGAGAAAATTTTGGGTACCGTTGTGAGAGAATCTTGGGGCCCACAGGGGGAAAAAAAATTCTTTGGGCCCACTGGGGGAGAGAATGCTTGGGCCTAGTGGAGGAATTTTGGGGCCGCTAGTGGAGGAATTTTGGGCTCATGAGGGGTTCTCTTGGGCTCCTGTGGAGAAAAATTCTTGGGCCCACTGTGGGGAATTCTTGGGCCCACGGTGGAGAAAAAATTCTTGGGGCTGCTAGGGAGAGATTTTTGGGAGAAAGTCTTGGGCCCATATGGAGAGAGTTCTTGGGCCCATAGGGGAGAAAATTTTGGCCCACTAGTGGAGAGAATTTTTGGGGAGTGGGGGAGAATTTTGGGCCCACGGGGAGAAAATTTTGGGTGTAGTGGAGATTTTTTTGGGAGAGAGCTCTTGGGCCCACTGTGGAGGAATTTTTGGGGCCCAAATGGACAGAATTTTTGGGGCCCCATATGGAGAGAATTTTGGGCCCCCCTAGTGGAGAGAATTTTGGGCCCCATTGGGGAGAAAATTTTTTGGGCCCCATGCTGGAGAGAAGTTTGGGGCCCATAGTGAGAGAATTTTTGGGGCCCCTGTGGAGAGAATTTTGGGCCCCACGAGTGGAAAAATTTTCTTGGCTGTTTGGAGAGATTTCTTGGGGAGAGTTCTTGGGCCACAATGGAAGTTTCTTCGGCATAGTGGAAAAAATTCTTGGGGCCCCCGAGGGGGGAGAGGTTTTTTGGGGCCTTTAGGCGGATAATTTTTGGGGCCCACAAAGGGAGAGGTTTTTGGGCCTGTAGTGGAGAGAATTCTTGGGGCCCCTAGTGGAGAGAATTTTTGGGGCCCCTGTGGAAAAAAAACTTGGGCCTATAGGGAGAAAAATTTTTGGGCCTACAGGGGGAAGAGAATTCTTGGGCCCCTGCTGGGAGAAATTCTTGGCCTGCAGTGGGAAGGAATTTTTGGGGCCTGCGTGGAGAGAATTCTTGGGCCCCTAGGGGAAGAATTTTTTGGGCCTTGTGGAGAAAATTTTTGGGGGGGCCCTATAGGGAGAGAATTTTTGGGGGCCTATAGTGGGGAATTCGGGCCCTGCTAGTGGAGGATTCTTAGGCCTGCTAGTGGAGAAAATTTTGGGCCTGAGGGGGGAAGAATTCTTGGGCCTGCTAGTGGAAGAATTTTTGGGGGCCTGCTGTGGAAGAATTTTGGGCCCCTAGTGGAGAGAGTTCGTGGGTCAATGGGGTTGATTTGGGCTGAGTGGAAAAAAATTGGGGGCATGCTGGGGAGAGAATTTTTGGGGCCCCATAGTGGAGAGAATTCTTGGCCCCCCTAGTGTAGAGAATTTTTGGGGCCCCTGTAGTGGAGAGAATTCTTGGGCCCGCGTGGAGGAGTTTTGGGGCCCGCTAGGGGAGAATTTTGGGTCCTAGTGGAGGGGAATTCGGGGGCCCAAGGGGAAATTTTTGGGCCCCCGAAAAGGGGAAAGGAATTTTTGGGGGCCGGCTAGGGGAGAAAAAATTTTTGGGGAGTGGAGAGAATTTTTGGGCCTGAGTGGAGAGAATTTTTGGGGCCCATATGGAGAGAATTTCTTGGGAGCTCTAGTGGAGAGAATTCTTGGGCCATTTGGGTGAATTTTTTGGCCACTAGGGAGAGTTTTGGGGCCGAGTGGAAGAATTTTGGGGCCTGCTAGTAGAGAGAATTATTGGCCCCCGAGTGGAGAAAATTTTTGGGTGTAGTGGAGAGAGTTCTTGGGCCCATAATGGAGAGAATTCTTGGACCTGCTAGTGGAAAATTTCTTGGGCCCCTAGGGAGAGAATTTTTGGGGCCCTGCTTGGAGGAAAATTTTGGGCCACAAATGG
>JAODAL010029592.1:0-51361 GCA_025379985.1 Phyllomedusa bahiana | reverse complement strand
GGGAAAATACTTCCCACTCAATCATGTCACTTGAAAAGGAGTGGTAACTTCTTACCTTGTTTTCCCTGGTTAGGCTCTGTGTAACAAGAGGGGACCCCTCAGGATTACTGCATTTTCCTTAAAAAAGGAGATTCATGTTTCCTAGTTTGAAAGGCTAAAAAAAGAAAAGAGTAATCCAGTTCACCTGTTGTGCAAGGGTTGATCCAGGGAAGGCAAAAAATTCCCAATGAGGTAGAACCCAATTTCCTATTTTAGGGAAAAATTTCCCTTCCGCCCCAATCTGGAAATCGGAAAAACCCCGGGTTAAATGCCCCCTCCAGAATCCTAGACACTATAACTTTTATTTTATTACGCTCCAGAAATGATCCAAACCCTTTTTTGAACTTGTTTTTGAATTCCCCTGACATTTTCCTCTGGAAAACTTTTCCACAGTCTCAGCTCTAACATAAAAAATCCCTTTCTATGTTTGTGAGAAACTTTCTTTCCCTCAAGGTAAGGATGCCCCCTTGTTCTAGATACGCCCTGGGTAAAAAAAAAATTTGGGAGGATCTCTTATTGCCCTTTGATGTTTTAAAACATTTTATTATGTCCCCCCAAACCCGTCTTTTCTCAAAAACAAAAAACCCTAATCTTTGAAAATTTTTTTGGGGTTTTGTAGTCCACCCAGACCAACAACAGTCAACCTCGGTATCGCAATGGTTGCCCAGAACTTGCGCAGTGGCCCAGACATGCCCTGCTGCCTCGTGCTCCAACCCTGCAAGGCCCTTGAACGGGGACAACGTGCGGGGGGGGGGGGTACTGGAAAACATAATTCCTGAGGCCCTTCAACTCCTTTAAAAGAAAAACAGAAAACCCCCGACTTCCCCGAAACGGAGGGTGGCGCAGTATTCACCAATCTGAAGTCTTCGGGCATTGTGGCATATCTTCAGTGCCACATACTCAAAGGTGAGGCCACCAGAATCCGAAAAAAGGGGCTGTGGAGGCGGAATTTTAGGGATGGTTAAGCAGCACAAAGGAAGATCAGCCAGCTAAAGAACTGACGCCCCCAGGTGAGACAACGTCCCGGTGAAAGCACGCGCTGCGGTATACACCTATGAAGCATATATATAAAAAGGTGCACTACATATAAAGAGTTTGTGATTTACTAGTAGACAACATGTCATTTGACAAAATTGCCGTAATCACGGATAAAAGAGCCGAGACCCTCACACTCTCAGACAGTGATCGTTAACAAATTATACAACAAGCTGAAAGTGCTGGACTAGGTTGGAAGTTTGCAAGTGAAGCAGTAAATCCTGATATAAAGAAAAAAACTGGATCAGTTGAAACGCAAGGAGTTAAATCTCCACCTGCATGCATCAACCTTAACGGAATACTTGAAAGTGCAGAGGATTCCTAGAGGACTCAGGAGTCCACTAATGCCCATATTGCTTAAAAAATGATATGAACAAGACAAGTGGTTTGCGCTAAGTAACCCTTATTCCTTGGACCTTATGCTGCTCACAGTACAACACATACAACTCGCTCTTAATGAAATTAAGATTGAAATTAAAATAACAGAGCTTGAATTAATGAAACAAATGAAATATGTATGAGCAAATTCAGGAGCAGATTAAAATAAATATAGAAAAAATGAGACAGCAGATTATGGTTGTAAAATTAAAGAAATATGAAAGGGACACACGGGACTACCAATTAATTTGAGTTTATACATGGTCAAATGAAAGAAGTCTCCCTCAGAGACATTAGAGAAATCCTAGGAATCCCAATGAAAACACCTCTACAGAATCTGATTCAAGTATCACCCAAAGACGAGGAGGAAAAGGTTCAAAGAAAAATATGCAGCCTTTTTTAAGAGAAAACACCAGTGCAGAAACGACCAGTGGGGACGTGTCAGAAGATGGAGCAAAAGCAGTTACTGATAGAAACAACAGGTTTACAAAGAAAAAATAGAGGCTCTAGTGGTTAACATCTCATCAAAGACTCTTACTGAAGAACAAAACGATATTTTTAATAAAGGATTAAATTTTGTGCCCAAATACTCACAGTCTAAATTTAACTTTGAAATAGATTTTTACAGATTTTGCACAAAGCTGAGATTACGAATGATCTATGGAAAGGGTCAATATAATCAAGCCATACCGAGAAAATTACTCAGAAAGAGTGATTATGATCCAGAAATCAATAGTCCTATGCTAGAAACATTCCAGGCTATGGTTATGAAAGAGGTGGATAAAAAAAATGGGATAAATGTAAACAGATTGAAAAGAATACAACAAAAAGAGAAATAGTGGCCCTAAAAGAACTAAAACAAGATGATAGTATTATTATTAAGAAAGCGGATAAGGGAGGGGCTACAGTAATGATGGATCGCAATAACTATATAGAAGAGGCTATGGGACAACTTAATGATGAGGAAGTCTATGAAAAATTAACAAAGGACCCTACAGAAAATATTAAAAAAGGGGTAGATGACTATCTAAAAGAAGCAGTAGATTTAGGTTTTATAGAGGAAAAAGTCTTTAAAATGCTTAAGACCGAGACACCAAAAGTACCAGTGTTTTATCTGGTTCCAAAAATACATAAAGATTTAAAACGTCCGCCTGGAAGACCTATCGTTTCAGGGGTCTCATCAATACTGTACCCATTAGCTGTCTATGTTGATAGCTTTTTACAACCTATAGTCAAAAATCTTCCAAGATGTTTAAAAGATACCAATAATCTGCTGACCAGAATAGAAGAGCTTGATGTGCATAATGTTACCTATATATGTACATTAGATGTAAAGAGTCTATATACCAACATCCCATATGAAGGGATGTTGGCTATTAAGGAAAAGTGTATTGCAAACCCTAGGTTATCTAAAAAGATAATCTCTTTCTTGCTAACGCTATTGGAATTCATTCTCACAAAGAATTACTTTAAATTTGGCGCAGAGTTTTACTTGCAGCGACAGGGGACCTGAATAGGGTCCCCTGTTGCTCCAAGTTACGTTAATATTTTTATGGAAGATTGAAAACCATATTCATTATCCATAGCACATGGGAGAAGCATATATAGACGTGGCTCAGATTTGTAGACGATGTCCTGCTTTTTTGGACAGGGACACTAGAAGAATTGAATTCTTTTGTTGATTTTATTAACACAATACACCCATTGATAAAATTTACTAGTACTATAGATCAAAAGTCTATCAACTATCTCGATGTTAATATCATAATTGAAGCTGGAAAGTTAAAGACCACCTTGTATGTAAAAGATATGGAAAGAAATTTACATGCCACAAGCCAACATGCCCCGGGTCTAATAAAAGGAATTCCAAAGGGACAGTTCCTGAGAATTAAAAGAATATGCACATCAGATGAGGATTATGAAATCAATAAACAAAAACTAATTCAAAAGTTCAGTGAAAGGGGATACGATAATAAGGAACTGAAAAAGATAGGAGATGAAGTGGGCCAAATAACTAGGGATGAAGACCGCAAAACTAAAACTAGACAAAGAGATCAGAGAATAGGTTATTTTCTATATATGATCATCGTGCTCAAATGATAAGAAAGAGTATACTTAAATCTTGGCACATATTACAATTGGATCCCAAATTTGGACATCTCTTTGTTGAACCCCCAAAATTTATCTATCAAAAAGGGAAGAGTATAGGAGGAGAATTAATACGATCAGACCTGCAAAATAAACCAACAAACAAGCTACGAATGCTAGGAACACAAAGGAAAGGAACATTTGGTTGTTTGGCGTGACTTAACTGCAATTCAATATTAAAAGGGGAGAAAGTTTCCCACCCAATGAAAGGATATCCCATATACATTAAAAAAAATTTCACCTGCAATACAAATAATGTCATATATATGCTTAAATGCCCATGTGGTAAAGCATATATTGGACAAACATCCAGACCAGCACGAATAAGAATCAATGAACATAGATCACAAATTAGGCTATTTAGAACTAAGATGGAAAAATCAGGCACAAAAAAGATTGAGACAGAACACAAAAATAAAAAATATGGAGCATCTTCAGTAGCCAGACACTTCTATGAGTATAATCACAATTTGAAAAGGTGCATTTTAGAGAAAGTTGAAGCAAAAGATACAAAGAGAGGTGTACTGGATACATAAAATGGGACATTTGACACCTAGAGGTATGAACGAGGAATGTCAGTGGAATGTGTATGCCTGATCTCCGTTCTAATTAACCATTCCGCTATGTGAAGTAGCTAAAGTACGCACCTGGTGTATGGTAGCAGTTCATAATAATGAATTGTATTTGTTGGAATATCTCTTAGAGAGAATGTACATAAACCAGGTGTATTGTATATTGTTTGTTTTTAATCTTTTTAAATGTATGTATTAGAGATGGCAATAACAATATATAAGGAATGCAGTACGTAGCTACCTTTATGCTTGACAAAGGGGCCGTGTTGGCTCCAAAAACGTCGCGAAACATAGCGGTGTCTGAGAGGAGAGGAGTTTTAGACAGCTCTAACACTATGGACTTTGGTCTAGCAGGAATGCTGCAATGATTTTACATGCTGACATCTCCTATGCTGGAATGCTGTGAAACGGAGCTACTGCATGAACCTCAGGTGAACTCGTTCTAAGAGACATTACACATATTTTTGAAGTGAAATGAATCGCCATTATTGGGTTTTAATGAATTTTTGAATAAAGTCATTTTTATGATAACGATGGAATAGATTTGTTCATACCGCTAGCAATGTGGACTGGCTGTACTAATTAGCAGGTGGGGACCTGCGGCTGCAGTATACACCTGAGAAGCATATATATATAAAAAGGTGCACAACATATAAAGAGTTTGAAAACTGGATTAGCCTGGCGTCAGGAGGAGGGATATAATTCATTCGAGCACAGCCAACACGTTTGGCCCCGCCTGGTGTCAGCCTCCTAGGACAAAGACCTATACCAAAGGTGCTGTGTCCCACAGTGATAGTGGAGCGAAATAACCTTTGTTTGCTTATCCATCTATGGACCTGAGTGATGGCTCATTTTGTTTTTGGATAAACACAACTTTTTGATCTCGTTTTATTAAAAAATTTTGGTGATGTGAAATGACAAAGAAAAAAAACACACACAATTTCAGCACTAGGAGTTTTCCTTCTTTTTGCTGTGTTCAAATATAACATACATGATGTAATATTTTAACAGATCAGATATACAGATAAAGCGATACTAATTACATGTAGTTTTATTTTTTATTTGTAACTTAATTTTTTTTTTTTTAGCATTTTTTATATATTTAAAACTTTTTTTCTTTTTAAACTAATACAAGTAGTCCAGCTAGGGTACTTAACTACTATGGGGCGCAATCACTTGTACACCCTTCTGCATTATATAGATGTACCAATCTGGTAGTTCTATTACTTCCTGCGTGATGCACAAAGCAATAGCAGCACTAAAATAGCAGGTGTAGAAGCCTTCATTAGGCTTCCAGATGCTATGGTAACCGATTGGCACCCTACAAGGGGGGCTTTAGGAGGGAGATCAGGTGCTGCAGCATCTAAATGGTTAAACAGCAGGGACCTGAGCCAGCCCTGTTAGCGGTGGGTGGCAATATAAATAATCAGCAGGCATCTGCCACTTATTAAGCAGACTCAGCATGTTAGCCTGCTCCATAGCTCCTTACTGGTATGATGACGTATCCATAAGTCACGTCGTTAAGGTGTAATTGGTGTCCTGGTTCCCTCCATGTTTTCCACGCTGAATATGCATTAAAAACGTGTAAATAAATGACTTGGCATTTTGGTCAGTAAAAATGAGTGCACAATACCACATACTATTGCAGTTATCTGATCAGAAATCCTAATCTACTTACCAAAAGCTCGTGCAATGGCTACACTCTCCAATAATCCCATCATTGGAATGACGAAAAGTCCAGGTCCAATATTCTTTTAGATATAAGACAGGATAACACTAATAAATACTTTTAATAGCTAATAAAATTTACTCTTCTTACACATCATAGGCATTATACAATTGCTACATAGAAAAAGTAGGCAACAGTGCTGCACTGTAAGACACATAGATATTTCTGAATATAAAATTAAAGGGGTTTTATTGTTCGAAACAGCTCAAGTGTATGAAAGCTTCAATCAGTTTCAAATACAGGGGCTAGTCTCTCCTCTCAGCAGGCGTGCCTCTCCTCCCTCCCTGAAAAGTTGAGACATCAGTCTGTGTTAGCAGGTGAAGGGAGAGGATGTCTGCTTTGCAGACCTCCTGCTATGCTTTTGGATGCAGAGTTCTCAGCTCCAGGCTGCACAAGCTCCTTGTAGCCAGTACCTTCATTGGTGTAATTGCTGTTATACGTATAGCCTGAACTGATGAAACAAGTGTGAGAAATGCTCTCTGCCCCCCCCCCCCTCTGTTATCAGGCAGGAGGTAGGCTGTTATATGGGGGGAGCACAGGGTATAAGACTGTGTTATATTAGGGGAGAGTGAATCTAGCAGTTACTCAGTAGATAGAACTATCACTGGAGAGCCATCAGAGAGAGAAGATGAGGCAGGCTTCATTATATACACACAGCCACCTCAGGCAGCGCGTTTGTCACAGCACACAGGGGAGTAAACACAGAGTGTGCAAGCAGCCAATCACAGTGCATGGAGGCGTTTCCCATCTGGGGGGGTGTCCCAACAGGCTGAATGAAATGTCTGTCAGCCAATCACAGAAAAGAGGGCGTTCCCCATCCAGCTGCTGAAGAAATAGCTATAGATGCACAGTTTAGCTCATATCTATTATACTAAGTGACTTAGGTAAAGCAAACCAATTGCAAACGTGCTTATTTTTACTGTCCCCATCATTTGAGGTATGATCTTTGTAGCGAGAAAACCCCTTTAAATCTCACCTACCTGAACCATTTCACTGAATGATAAAGTGCGGTTGTCAATCTTTTCAGAAAAAGGAGGCAACTGGAAGTGGGGGAGACCTTCTGCAGTCTTCCCAGTAAGGATGAAAGGCTGTAAACCCATAACATGGAAGGAGTAAGCCACTAAACCTGCAGCGACTACCACAATTGCATTTCGAGCTGTAAAAATACATAAATTTGTAGTTTGGGAACAGCATTTTTTTTCTGAGGTTCAGTTTCTTAAAAAGGACATAATGTATTTGTTTACCCCGACAATAATGTCAAGCCCATAAAATTCGGGATTCCCCTTTAATCCTTGGAAAATGATCTTTCATGAATGTTAGGGCCATAAGAAAAGCAATGCAAAGGAAACCAAGAACAGTATCGCCAAGCCTATTAGCAGAGAGACAAGAATTGTACAATTATATGAAAAACAAAGATTAAAACGGAAACTTGTGTTAAAACAAAATCCCAACCCCATTTGAAATTTGTGAAAGGTTTCATAAACTTGTAATATAAACAGGCGAGGAATATCACTTAATCCTAGGAGGTTCTGAAACGGAAAAAAAAAATTAGTCTTCGTAGGTAAAAATAATTGAGTATTTATTTATACATATAGGCTTAAAGAGGTTTTTCACGACTTTTAAAAACCTCCCTATCACTGGGCTCAGCAGTCACATGCCTGCATGAACAAAGGTTTAGTGATGAGCTGCAGCATCATGTGATCCATGAATGTGATGTTGTAAGTGAGGGACCGGGAGGGAACACTTGAGCTCTGACAGAGCTGGAATGGTGGGTCAGAGGTAAGTATGGGCTAATTTTCTATTGTAGCACATTGGGAGGTGATAGGAAAGTTTTTAAAATTCTTGCTGAAACCCATTTAAACTGGCATTCATGTATAAATATAGCATTACAGTTCTCTCTAAAAAAAAAAAGTGAACACGCTTTCATGGTGTTGAACTGATCCTTAAATCAGAAGGCACTCTGAGAGGAGGCAAGCTGATAATGCCCTTAGTCAGCTTGAATGTCTGACAAAGTAGCATCAAAAGTAATTGTTTTACTAGAACCCAACCATGGTCCAGATTGTGAAGCATCTAAAAGGCTTTTCAAACTATTAGAGCTAATGAAATATCGCCAGGATATGCCATAACTTCTAGATCATTATGGTCTGACAGAACCTCCACCTATACTCAGAATGATGGGGCCACAGCACAAGTGCTAAACCCCTTAAGCCCCAGGCCTGAAAAGTAGTTAATGACCAGAACATTTTTTTAGTTTTTGCCTCTTTGCGTTTCAACAGTTTTAACTTTTTTATTTTTTTAATGACGCAGATGAATGAGGCCTCGTTTTAGTCGAGACGAGTTGTACTTTATGGGGGAATAGTTTAATTTCACTTATAAATAATTGCAGAATTTGTTTTCACTTTTTGTTTACATTTTTTTTGTTTTACATTTTTTTTTAAACCATTCACATTTCACACTTAACATGTTAAATTAGTTCTACATGACATTACGGTCGTGTGGATACCTAATATGTGTAGTTTTTTTTCTGTGTATAGTGTATGCACAATAATTTTTTATGAAATACTTATTTTTATTTTATTATTTATTTTATCTTTTTACACTTATGTTTTTTTACTTTTTTTAAAAATCCATGAAGGGAGAACTGTTACTTTTTTTTTTTTTTTTTGTTACACTTAGTAATGTATTAGCATAGTCATATATGCTAATACATTATAATCTACTCTAGGTCCCCAAGGCTGACTGTGCAGCTGTTCCACGGGCTCTGTCGGGTCGACAGAGCAGGGAAACCCTTTGATTGCGCTGCAGTGACGATCCGCGGCAATCAAAGGGTTAAAGCACTGGGGAGCGGAGGCAAACTCCGATGTCTGCAGCGACGCCAAAAGACGTCGCTGCAGACAACCGACCTGAAATGCCCGCCGTCAAAAGAGTTAAGGGTTAGGGAGTTAAAGGGGTTGTGTGAGAAACCAGAAAAAATAAGAACACATGATAGAAGAATACTACGAATAAGCAGTAAATATTCACCAATATACAGCATTAAAATTACTTACAGACACTGTGATATTGCATTGTATACATATACAGATTTGTGAACCTGTAAAAAAGTTAGGTCCCAATCACATCTTACCCTGATGAATGTGTTTCCACATATACCACAATGGAACAATGGGAGACTACAGAACAAACATGGTCTCTCTTGGGCCTTATTTGCTCTATGTCATGTCAGTGTCAGCCATGTCCAGCACATAAAGCGTATCCCTGTGATATTTATTTCAAGATGACATCTGGCCGAAACATGATGTGATGATAGGAACAGGGCTGAGCTAATAAACATCTATCTATACACACTATATATATATATACACATATACATATATATATACATATATATATATACATATATATATATATATATATATATATATACACACACATATATAAATATATATATATATATATATAGACACACACATACACACACATATACACACACACTGTGTGCTGAAAGTAATCAGACCCCTTTACATTTTTTCACTCTTTCATTGCAGCCATTGGTATGATCAAAAAAGTTCATTTTTTGCTCATTAATGTACACTCTGCACCCCATCTTGAAAGAAAAAAAAAAGCAGAAATGTAGATATTTTTGCAAATTTATTAAACAAGAAAAACTGAAATATCACATGGTTTTAAGTATTCAGACCCTTTGCTGTGACACCAATATTAAACTCATATGCTGCCCATTTCCTTCTGATCCTCCTTGAGATTGTTCTACTTCCTTCATTGGAGTCAAGCTGTTTTTAAGCATGCAAATTTTTATTTTCAAACTATAAGTACACATGCAATATATATGCATATAACGAGATCATGAAAAAGTTACAAACATAATAGCATAACAACGTATGGCCTCTGAGTCCACTGAAGTGAATCAACTAAGGGAAAGAAAGTCACAATGGTAGAAACAAGTGATGTCAATCTAGTACAGTAGAGCAGACCTACAAGAGTCAACCATCCAAAAAGAAACTTTTGAACATATGATATATGACAATGAATAATAGTTAGCTGAAAAGTAATAAGCTAGGTTGAAATGGAGAATTCGTATGGGTCAAAGTTGAGAACTTTATCAGATGGGTTTTATTTAAAGTATTTGGAGGATAACCATTGGGACCATATGTCTTGTGCTCTTGCTGTTAGGTGAGGTGGAATAATAAGACAGGTTTCGAAATGAAACTGCAAATTTATTTTACTGATAACCTCTTTGATCGCTAAGAGGGTGGGAAGTTTCCAATATGTGGCTATAACTGTGTGAGCTGCAACAAGCACGTGAAACATTATGGTATGAAATGATGGGGGGTAGCTTTTTAATGAAACATCTAGAATTGCTAATTCAGGGGGTTAAGATTATGTGAGAGCCCAAGACTTCCGAGAGCAATTTCTCTACTTCTGACCAAAAAAACCACAGTCATCGGACAGCTCCACCTCATGTGTAGCAGAGATCCAAAAGCTCCACAGTTTCTTCATCAGAATTTTGAGTAGCCCGATAACATATAGGATATACGATTGGGAGTAAGGTACCATCTAAGGTGAAGTTTTTTAGATAGTTCAATGTGGTTCACACACTTATAATAGTGGTATGGAACCAGAGAGGCGGATATCCAATCCTCAGTGTGAAATGTTTCCCTTAGTTCCCTCTCCCATTTGACCGCATATCCAGGTTTATGTATATTGGTTGTCATACCCAAGGTGTTATAAGCGGCTTTCTCGAAACCCTTTTTTTTGCAGTAGATAGTTATTGAATGGGGTAGTAGGAGGAGACTGAGGAAACCAGTTCCAGTTTTGTATCACATGTCTAATCTGAAGATAAGTAAGGAATTGACCGTGTGAGATCTCCCTTTGAACTGCATCGAACGATTTAAAAGTGTCATGGCTGAACATGTCTCCAACGGACTTGATACCTCTAGCTATCCATAACGACAAAGGAAGATGTGGAGCGGCTCGTAAAAGAACTGGGAGTGGGCACTAGTCTCTAGGTACCGTAACTAACTGTTTTGGGACAATAAATTTAGACCATACTTCAGCGACATGCTGAAGAGTAGTAAGGTCCCAATTTGGTAGTTTATGGCCAAAAAGAGCAGAGATTAAGGAGTCTTGTAGCGAAAAAGGTTCTACAAAGCTACATTCCATAGAGGACCAATGATGGAGAGTAGGCTTACTTCAAAAATGAAACACCGGTTCTAGGATTGCAGCTACATTATAGTAGAGAAGGTTTGGGACTGAGAGGGCACCTAGTTTACTATGTACATAGAGATATTGTTTTTATATCACAAGGTTTCTTACATCCCCAAATCAACGTAAGCAGCAATGATTGTAATTTATGCAGGACTACTGGGGGAAGCATAAAAAGTAAAGCACAGACAATGTATAGAAATCTTGGCAGTAGAAGCATGTTCGTAACATTAATCCTCGCTAACCAGGAAAGGGGAAACTGTTTTAGTCTATTTATTTCTGATTGTAAAGTGCTAGTAAGATCTTTAAGGTTCAGATCAATAGTATGGGTAAATGAAGGAGCGATTTTAACTCCTAAACATGTGATATGCAATTCGGTCCATAGGAGTTTACATTTTTGCAGTAGGAAGTTGAGTGTTTTGGGACAATTTACCGCAAGGAGGGTCGATTTTGACACATTAAGCTTATAGTAAGTCAGTAGGGAGTAACAGTCTAGTAGCTCTAAAAGGGTTGGCACAGAAGATAGTGGGTCCGAACATATACCTAAGATATCATCTGCCTATAGACTAACCTTATGAACTGCATTAAACGCTGATATGCCATGAATATGGGGAGACGTTCTTATAAGTTCGGCCAGGGGTTCAACACATAAATTAAAAATTAGTTGAGACAATGGGCATCCCTGCCGTGTGTGGAGTCAAGCTTTTTTTAATTAAACTGATTGTACGTGATTAGGAAAGGCACACACCTGTCTATATAAGACCTCACAGCTCACATGGAATGTCAGAGCACATGAGAATCATGAGGTCTAAGGAACTGCCCCAGGAGCTCAGAGACAGAATTATGGCAAGGCACAAATCTGGCCAAGGTTGCAAAAGAATTTCTGCAGCACTCAAGCTTCCTAAGAGCATAGTGGTCTCCATAATCCTAGAATGGAAGTACCCTTCCTCGACCTGGCTGTCCAGCCAAACTAAGCAATCGTGGGAGAACAGCCTTGGTGTGAGAGGTAAAGAAGAACCCCAAGATCACTGTGGCTGAGTTCCAAAGATGCAGTAGAAAGATGGGAGAAAGTTCCACAAAGTCAACTACATTTCTGATTTCTTTCTTTCAAGATGGGGTGCAGAGTGTACATTAATCAGCAAAAATAACTTTTTAGATCTTACACACATACACGTCCAAAGTGAAGTTTAGGCTCCAATTGAGCCTTTCTCAATTAGAACAAAAACATCGCTTTGGACGTGAAATAAAGCCCCTGCTCAGTTTTTCACTGAGTGCAGCAGATTTTTTCCTTTTCTACTAAATTGACTCATGACGGGGTCTTTTTCGCTTTGCACCGTATTTTTTCTTAATGGATGTGCTGCTTGTTTCCCAGTTTGTATAATATTTTATATTATAATATATATATATATATATATATTATATATATTATATAAAATATTATATATATATATTACACACGTATATATATATATAATATATATATATATATATATATATATTATATATATATATATATTATATATATATATACACACAACACACACACACACACAGAGCTCTAGAAAAAACTAAGAGACCACTGCACAGTTTTCTAAAAATCTGCATCTCTACATGTCTGACTGCCATTCCATTCCAGTGTCAGCTGAATTCCAACCAAAGTACACCTCATTCTACTTACTGCGCTTCTGATTAAGTGATCACCTGAACCAAATCTTATTTAATGAAGAAAAAAATAAAAACACTGCTGTGGCCTTCACAATCCTCTTGAAAGCTGGATGGCAAAACAAGTGCTAGGAATAGGCCACAAGGAATTTGAATGAAAAAATTACTTTTACCATGCCAAAGGAGTTGAAAGGAAAAAAGTCTTGAGTGAGGCACAGAAGGGCTCAATTCTGGCTTTACTAGCAGAGTGATACAGTGAGTGTCATGTTGCCTCCATCCTTAAAATTTTGAAGACTGCAGTCCATTACAACAAGGTCAAGCAGCAGACATTGTCGGACAACAAAGCTACAGACCGGCATAGGGCGAAAGCGACTCTCCAATGACCGGGATGACCATCACCTTATTCGAATGTCACTAAGCAACCGAAGGATGACATCAAGTGACCTACAAAAGGTATGGCAAATTGCAGCTGGGGTGAATTGCACGGCAAGAAAAGTTCATAACAGGCTCCTAGAGGTAGGGTTCAAGTCATGTAAAGCTAGAAAAAAGCCTTTTATCAATGAGAAGCAAAGGAGAGCCAGGCTGAAGTTTGCCAAAGACCATAAGGATTGGACCATAGAGGACTGGAGTAAGGTAATCTTCTCTGATGAGTCTAATTTTCAGCTTTGCCCAACACCAGGTCATCTAATGGTTAGACGGAGACCTGGAGAGGCATACAAGCTACAGTGTCTTGCACCCACTGTGAAATTTGGGGGAGGATGTTTGATGATCTGGGGATGCTTCAGCAAGGCTGGAATTGGGCAGGTTAATCTTTGCGAAGGACGCATGAATCAAGCCGCATACAAGGTTATCCTGGAAAAACACTTGCTTCCTTCTGCTCAGGCAATGTTCCCCAACTCTGAGGACTGGTTTTTCCAGCAGGACAATGCGCCATGCCACACAGCAAGGTCAATCAATGTGTGGATGAAGGAGCACTACATCAAGACCCTGTCATGGCCAGCCCAATCTCCAAACCTGAATCCCTTTGAAAACCTCTGGAATGTAATCAAAAGGAAGAAGGATAGTCACAAGCCATCAAACAAATCAGAACTGCTTACATTTTTGTGCCAGGAGTAGCCTAAGGTCACCCAAAAGCAGTGTGAAAGACTGGTGGAAAGCATGCCAAGATGCATGAAAGCTGTGATTAAAAATCCTGGTTATTTCACCAGATTTCTGAACTCTTCCTGACTTAAAACAGTCTTATTGTTTCTAAATAAATATGAACTTGTTTTCTTTGCATTATTTGACAGCACTGCTTTTTTTATTATTTTGAAGATTTCTCATTTACTACAAATAAATACTAATTTTTTTGCTTTGAATTTCGGAGACATGTTTTCAGTAGTTTATATAATAAAATAACAATGTATATATATTGTGGCAGAGTGACCTCAGGCAGTCGCATGTTTCTGCCACTAGAGGGTGTTCAGCCGGAAATCTGCAAGCAACACGCCACCAAGGGTACCTGGCCTTGATGGGGTAAGAGCCAGCCATATGAGCTGTCAGCCGCAGTAAGCGGTTGGCAACTATGTATACTTAGTGTGGCTTTTGAGCCAATCCTGGGTCGGCTCTTATTGGGAGTAGACAACGTGTTGGGTGGGGGTCTACTACCAGTGTTCTAGGCCAGGTATTGGATAGGTCTCTGGAGACCTATTAAAGGCCTCCTACTCCAGGTGATCAGGGGGTGTGGTTTGCTGCTAGGAGTTGGAGCAGCAGAAGAGCTAAGGAGAGGGCTCTTACCCCCAGGCTTGAGGCAAGCAGGTGGCTGCCTTCAGGAAGCTGTACCCAGCAGTGGCTGGTAAAAGTTTTTGTGGCGCTGGCAGTAGGCCAAGTCCACAGTTAGTGAGGGACTCACTTTGTGTTTAGTCAGTGGCCTGACGGCCTGAGGGTTTACTTTGTACATTTTCTGTACGTTTGTTCTGTCTCAATAAAACTGGCTGAAGCCAGAAAGAAGAAGCCTTTGTCGGTGTTCCAATCTGTTTACTAAAGACGGCGTTCCCATGAGCTGAAACGCCCTGAGCTGGTCCAAGATGGTGGCCGAAAGTGAGCGAGTCGTTACATATGGTGGAGGATGCGGGCATTATTGGCACAACCTGGGCAAGTTTGGCACAGCTGGCACAAGACGTGATGCATGGAAAAAATGCATAAAGTTTCTGCAGCAACATTTAAAGGTCCACAGTCCTAATTGTGAAGCAGTGCTTAAAAGAGACTGTGAGTCTGAGACAGGAGGACACCCCTTAGTATAGAGACTGTGTGTGTGTTAAAAGACTGTGTTGCTGCTACCTGAATTTTTTTTTGTTTGGCCATGGAGGAACTCCTTGCCCAGTTGATGCAGTCTATGAAGAAGTCTGAGCAGCTGACTGCCACTAGGCGGAAGGAGAATGAGAAGCTACATGCAGAGTTGGAGGCAAAACATGAGGTGATAAAGGTAATTTTCAACCCTCTATCATGGTCTCGACATGGTGGACTTACCACAATCCAAGCAGCCTTTCCGGCTGTGAGTCCACAAAAAATGGAAGGAAAAACGAATGCCAAGGGTAACAAGCATGAGTGGTGTGACGGATGCCTACAGGTGGACTACTGCATGAAGGAATGTCCTGTGGCCAAGAGGCCGTGTCGTCCTCCCATATGAATGTCAAGTACCAGCAAAATGGAGTACAGAGATACATGGATCCGGTCGTTGCTAGAGGCAACCAAACTGAGCAGCAGGACACTGTTGCTATTGTCCAGCAGGAGGAGACGTGTTGGAAGTGCCAAAGATCAGGAGGATGTGCTCCTGACTGCCCTCTCAAGAGAAGGCCAAAGAGACTGCAGCACCAAGCCCTGGAGTTCCAGGTGAGTGGAGCCCCATCCATAGCTGACATAGACAGTCAGCAGAAGAGGTCCAGACTGAACCCGGACATCATGCCTGGTAAGACTGCTCCAGTTTTTTTTATGGCACATGTTTTGAGACTGTCAGTGAAGTCCAGGATGTATGTGACTACGAGAGTGGGATACACGGAGGCCCAGACATGCAGCCTGAGCAGGAAAAGAGGGCTGAGAGCAGCAGGACTGTGGACTTAGTGTATTACATGCAGTGTTGCCTGTGGGAGATGGTAACCCCACCAATATTGTAAATACTATGCCTATGATCCATGACCAGGTCACACAGCCTGAGAAGGGGGATGTTAGCTGTGTGACAGAGTTAGTTCCAGTTACTGCACCCCTGTGTGAACAAGCTACTAGAGGTGCTCTAGCTGTAGAGGGTAGCAGCTCAGGTCTGCCCCTGGAGGTCATGGCTATCAGAGCGATGGGCGAAGTAAATGCAGTGTGTGAACTTGCTACTAAAGACACTTCAGCCAGAGCAGCAAAGGGGATTAGCTCTAGTGTGCTCCTAGAATTCATAGGGGAGAGCTGCCCAAGTAGCACAGGTGATGTGTGTCCTGTGATGGACAGCCAGCAGTTATGTTCTGATCGTGTTGGTCCCAGAGACATGTTTGCCTACTCTAATGGAAACTCTGAAAGTATGTTGCCTGAATGGGAAAAGGCAACCCATGAATGTGATTGCTCTGCTGCTGTGTATGAGGCGGCTGATATTAAAAGTGTGAATGTGCCGGTTATTAACCATGGTGAAAAAACACTCTGGAAAGAGTCTACGTTTCAGTGTGGTAATGGACGCTGTAGTGTGTCAGTGCTGCAGTGTAATGGTGAAGAAGGCAGTGATGAAAATACTTGTGTAAAGGAAACACGTGCTGAGGCAAATTCTGTGTGCAGCCCTGAGCAGTGTATTACAGAGAAGGGGATCTGTGATGGAAATCCAGATTGTGGCACTGCAGAGTATGAAGAGTAAGGTCGTGCTATGACCTGTAGTCCACCTGAGGTCACTTGTTCCCATGGTTGCTGTATTTCCAGCAACTTTTACTGCAGTGGTCAGAAAGACTGCAGTGATGGAAAATGTGAGCCACTAGACCCAGTAAAGAAGAGGGGTTGCTCAGGCACTAGTGAAGGGCAGTTGAGCGTATTTGAACCGTCAGATGGTTAAGAGGTACCTGGTTCTGTGCAACTGATAAATTTTCCCAAGAGGTTATGAAGAAAAATATTAACAGTATCACAAAGGTGTTATGTCCGGTGATATGTGGCGACCTACTGGTAGGTGCCATGTGCAATCAGATGTCCGCTGCACATACTGGTGTTAAAATGACTGATATCCCATTTGTAAATAGGTCCGCTATTGACTCCAGCGAACTTGATGGTGAGCAAGATGCAGGAGTGTCCTTGATAGAGGCTGAGAGTTTCTCTTATTTAGAGACTGTTACTGCGGATGTGAAGGAACCATCTCCAATTGCTATTGCTGCAGAGGGCTTACTGCTGAATGGGACTGGTGATAAGTGTGAGGGGCTCAGTGGGGTAGACCAGATTTCCTCTGGCAGAAACCAGGTGACCGCTAGTAGCCAAGAGGCGGAGCTTCAGGCTCCAAAGGAATTAGAGGATATAGCTGACCCTAAGGGTTAGGAGATGGTCAGTGAGGACCAGAGCCTTGGAATGAAGAGAAGTTGGGGTCTCATTCTAATCCTGCAGACAAAGCGGTAGCAGGTCGGGGCTCAGTTGCACCCCTACAGGCCATGGTGGATAGCAATCCTGAGAGTGGTGATTTCATTGCAGCTTCTGATGACACTAGTGTGTTTGCTGGGTCCAACCAGGGGTTTGTTGCTTTTGCGAGACCCCAAATAGTGAAGACACTGCCCAGTAGGCACGAGGACAAGGTAGTTGGGGTTTGGAAGAAGGCTACCAGGTATGATAGCAGGGGTAATGAGGTTGTCATGAGCGGAGAAAGCCCTCCCCCTTCACATTTTCTGTCCGAAAACTGAACGGAAGAATGTGCATGTAGAATGTTTTTCAGGTGGCCCGCGAGCGGAAAAACCGCCAGGCGGAATACCCGTGCAGTGGGGACTGCTGTACGGGTTTTCCATAGGAGCCCATTGTGCACGTTTGCGGACGGTTTTTCAGGCGGTCTGCAAAACCGCAAACCGTCTGAAAAAACGGCCGCAAATCCGTGCCGTGGGGACATGCCCTTAGTGAGGACTCACTTTGTGTTTAGTCAGTGGCCTGACCGCCTGAGGGTTTACTTTGTACCTTTTTTTGTACTTTTATTCTGTGCCTCAATAAAACTGGTTGAAGCCAGGAAGAAGAAGCCTTTGTCGATGTGCCATTCCGTTTACCAATGACGGCGTTCCCATGAGCTAAAACACCCCTGAGCTGGTCCAAGATGGTGGCAGAAATTTATGTCCAGATACACCTCCAGGTGTCCTTGTGCCTTGTCTCCAACTGAGACCGGCGTGTAATCTGTTCCTAGGAACTCTGCTGCGCACACCAGCACTCTTCCCCAGCCTCATAGACAACAATCACACACACTTTTTAAACTCACCTGACTTCCAGGCTTACATAAAACAATCAAACCCTGATCTGGCCCTGGAGATGTGGGAGCAGTCCTCCCACCCAGCTCTTTGACTGCTCCTGTGAAAACCTGACCCAGACTACTTGCTGTGCAAGCATACTAACAATATAAACATGTGTCAGCAACCTACTGCTGCTGACACCAGGAATTACTGGCTTTCACCTCACCAATGCCAGGGTCCTTGGTGACACGTATCTCTGGTCCACCACAACCCCCTCTGCCCTCTTACATACCCCCCCTCTGCCCAAGGCTGGGGTTCTGGGCACCTTTACTCAACATGCAGTGCACCCTTGACAGGGCATCTGCATTACCCTGTAGCCTTCCTGGCCTATGTTCCACCGAGAAATCGAAATCCTGTAGGGCCAAGAACCACCGGGTGACCTGTATGTTCTTCCCTTTCTTCTCTCTTAGCCATCTGAGGGGGGCATGATCTGACACTAACCTAAATCTGCGTCCCAGTAAATAGTACCGTAGGGAATCCAGGGCCCACTTAATGGCAAGGCGCTCTTTCTCAATCATCGAGTAATTCTTCTCTGCTGGGGACAGCTTCCTACTCAAATAGCTTATTGGGTGCTCTTCTCAATTTACGACCGGAGACATCACAGCCCCTAACCCCGCATCCGACGCATCTGTCTGAATGACAAAGTCCCTGAAAAAATCCGGGGCCAGTTTTTGGAAGACCCCTTCGGGACCACTTAATTGCAGCTGACTTGGCTCATTTTGTCAGGTCGGTGAGGAGGACCGCTAACTCTGCGAATTTGGGAATGAACAGTCTATGATAACCTACCATTCCCAGGAACGCCCTGACCTGTTTCTTGTTCTGGGGACAGTGCCAGCTTTGCATGGCTTCTACTTTGTTAAGTTGAGGTTTGATCACCCCTCGCCCTACGATGTACCCCAGGTAGCGGGCTTCCTCCATTCCTATAGCCGACTTACTGGGGTTGACTGTCCTTACTAAAAAGGACTATGTCATCCAGATAGGCTGTCACATATCTCTTGTGGGGGGCGCAAAACCTGGTCCATGGCCCTCTGGAAAGTCGCTGGGGCTCTCTGTAAGCCAAAAGGCATCCGGACATACTGGACACCTGGGGCACCTTGTAGGGTTTTAAGTTAACCCTTACCTGGGGTTCAGTGATTATCTCATACTCGACAACTGTGGTTCGACCTGGAGATTCTGTAAGTAAATCTCTATTCTGTAGAAGTAACTGTTTACATTGTTGCTTCTGGGAGGGCGACAGGGTCTCTGCAATTTTGACCTCCTCAATAGCTGGAGTCCGTTGGGCCACAGTGCACGGAGCGTGTGGAGGGTCTCTATCATTCCAGGGCTTTAATAAATTCACATGATACACTTGATAGGGCTTCCTCCTGCCTGGTTGGTGTACCCTGTGTGAGACAGTGACAGGCGGAGTGGTTGAGGGAAGGTATATTTCCCCAGGAATGTTGTCTTATGCGGCCTTAAGAAATGTATGGACCAGTGCGTGTCACCCAGTGGCCTGGGCTCGGTGAAGGGAAGCCGACAGAACTTATGTGTCAGTGATTACTGACCTGTTAGTATAAGCGGTTCCAGTCCGCTTTATCCGGGTCGGCTTTTCAAAGAGCCGGGTGGGTGGCCACTCCCACGCACCAGGTGAGGCTGGTGTCCGGCCTATAAAGCCTGAGTCTGCAGGCCTGTCATGGCTGCTAGTGTTTGCTGGAGCCACATTGTGAGTAGCACATGCTATTTATGTTCGCAGCCTTGCCCAGGGTCACTTAGTGTGTCCCTGGTATAGTTAGGTCTGTCTTGTGTATTTAGTTAGTGCTCAGCCGAGCAGGTTTTGCTTTATGTTTTATGCCTGTTTAGGCCGTGTTTGCTTTGATTTGCCATTTAAATAAACCCAGGCACAGCCTGGACTTGAACTTTTCCTAGTGTGTCATTGTCTCGGTCTGTGGAAGCCCAGCCTGCTACCTGCTCTGGACGCTAATCCCTCACACCTGTAATTCAGTTCACTCACTTTTTTGACTACATCATATGGCCTTTGCAAGAAACTTGCTCTCAACCATTGGGACCAACACTAGGAGTCAGTCTCCCGGGCTAAACTGCCAGAGGCGAACCGACCTGATATAGACCCCTGCCCGAGCCTCCTGAGCCTGGAGAAGATGCTCCTTCATAATAGGCATCACCTTGGCTATCCTCTCCTGCATCTCAGCGATATGCTCTATTACAGTTTTATACGGAGTGACCTCATTCTCCTAGGTCTCCTTGGCAAAATCCAACAACCCCCTGGGGTGTCTGCCATATAACAACTCAAATGGGGAAAACCCTGTGGATGCTTGGGGCACCTCCCTGATAGAAAACAGCAGATAGGGTAGTAAATAATCCCAGTCTCGCCCATCCTTCTCAACTACTTTCTTTAATATAGCCTTCAAGGTCTTGTTAAACCGTTCCACCAGTCCGTCTGTTTGAGGATGGTAGACCGAGGTGCGGAGCTGGGTAAGTTTCAACACCTACAGAGGTTCCTCATTACCCTCGACATGAACGGGGTCCCCTGATCCGTCAGGATTTTCTTGGGTATTCCCACCCTGGAAAACATCTGAAACAACTCCTTGGCTATATCCTTGGAGGAAGTATTTCTGAGGCACCGCCTCTAGGTACCAGGTCGCATAATCTACCCCGACCAAGATGTACTGGTGTCACCATGAGTTGCTCAACCCACTCCCCCTGAAGTTTAGTCACTCCATATACCAGGTCTTGGTTCATGGCAAAATGGGGGTTCCTCTTTTCCACCCCGGGTTCTTGGGGCACCCCATTGACTACCACCACACTACTTCGGGCCTCTCTCAAAGTTTCGTCCCGGAGTTGGACAGACCCAAAGTTTTCCCGGGACACCTCCAAACCGGGGACTACTTTATCCGGGGTTTCCTCCTCATAATCCCCAAGTAACACAGAAAATTGAAACCTGCTAACTTCCATGATCACCCGGGGCCACTGGGTAACCCTTAGTGTCCCCATGAATACAGGTAACACCTACGCTCTTCCCTGGGACCAACTCATGTGTAATAGCAGCTGAGAGGAGTGTAACCCGACTCCCCGAGTCTAACAGTCCTGAAACCAAAGTCTCATTGCCCGTAAGTTGGCAGAAATGGTGCCCCACATCCGTGTAGGGGATCGCACCAAATACGTTGTGGGCAAACAATGAAGATCGTCTTCCCACCAAGCAGTCCATCGGTTCTGTAGTATGGGGGCACTGGGATACCCTATGTCCTGGGGCATGGCAACCCCAACAAACCACCTCTCTGAGTCCTCCCTGCCTCCCAGGTCCTGGTACCAACCTGCCTTTAGGGCGACTCTGCTGAGGACATTGTTGTCCTGGTTTCTCTGAGTCTTTTGGGCTTTCCCAGTAGGCGGACTTCTGACCCCCTGCAGGGCCTCGGGCGTTCTCAGCAGTGTGAAATCGTTTCACCAAGCTCACCAGGCTGTCGACTGACTGAGGGTCCCCTTGGGCCAACCAGGTCTGGATAGGTCGAGACAGCAATATATGAACCGATCCATGACTACTCGGTCCACAATCTGAGTCGGGGTGCATACATCTGGTTGTAGCCATTTTGGCACCAGATGAAATAAATCAAACATCTGGGACCTGGTAGGCTTGTCTGTACGATAGGTCCAGTGGTGGACCCTCTGGGCCCGTACCGCCAAGGTAACCCCAAGTCATGCCAGGATTTCTGCTTTCAACTTTGGATAATTGTTAGCATCCATGTGATCTTTACTAGCTGCTTGGGCTGGGCAGCCTGTTTTTTCATGGAGTTATCTCACTGCTATGTCTGTCTGTGTCTCTGCTTAATTACTATTCACTGACTGTTGACTATTTCCTGCCCAAATCATTCACTTCAGCAGTGAAGCTGGTTAGGTAATCAGGAGAGTGAATGCTAATTAGGCAGACTCAGAGCTGAATGACATGGACAGGAAATAGTTAACAGCAGTGAATAATTAGGCTGAGACACAGATAAGGCAGCAAGGGAAATGACAGGGGCTGCTAGTATGCCTGCTCTAAATCACTGCTCTGTGCAGCAGGCAGAGAGAGGACAGAATGAGAACGGACAGGAGATAGTTAAACTTGCGTGCTGGCTCCCGACTTGACCTGCTGTGATAAGATGCCAGAGATACAGCCTATGATGGAGAACAAGCAGGTCGGTGACTATAGAGACCTCAGCAGCCCCTGGAGCCACTAAAAGCAAGTTATCTAGAAATCAGTAGGAGATTTGTTATTGACATATATTGCAAACTTGCTTGTTTTTTGAAGATCTTTAATTTGAATGACAATCTTTGTAGTGAGACAACCCCTTTAAGGACATAATTGCGCTGCAATGCACCCCAAAATACGTCCTGTAATTACGGTAATCATAGCTCTATTAGAGAGCTAGGATTACCTGCCGTCTTTCCCGTCACGTATTGAATGTGGCAGAATGATGTGACATGTCCCTTCATTCCACCATATATGAGACAGGGATAATGAAAGTCAATGTGGATGGTCGGGGGCCGGCCTGTGCTTTAGAAGAACACGCGTTCTTCTAATCACACGTCGTCTTGTGGTGTGCACCGCAAGACGCCGCATGAACATACCCTAAGGGGTTTCATACTTATTACAGTATTTGTTTATGTATTTTAGATCCCTCATATCATATCAGGAATGCCAATGATGCAGGCAGGGAGATCCAGAAAATTACTTTATTATTCTAAAAAGGCTAGGGCGATAACCTCAGCCAATCTAAAACAATTTGCATCATTGGCATTCCTGGATAAAAATGTGCGCCGGTTCCACCATCTTCTTTTTCCTCTACTGTCTGCTTGGCGGGACGCCGCTCACGGGAACATCGGCAGCCGTATATAAGGGCTACTGCTACAGCAAAAGCCCTGTATGCTAATATGTGAGTTGTGCCTCTACACTAAGAGCGCAACTCAAATTGGTGAGTAGATTAAATACTCAACTGTATACGTTCTACCAAACGTACTTCACCATTTGTGCGCCCCCTTGTTTCTCCTTTTGTCTATATATATATATATATATATATATATATATATATATATATATATATATATATATCCATCTAGTTCAACCAAGGGTGGGTAAAACATGGTTGGAAGGAGGGGGGACAAGGATTTTAAGCCCAGCCTTCCCACTGGTTAATGCCCTGAAACCCAGAAGTCAAGAACCAATCTGCTCCAGTGGAGACCCCATCTCTGACCACAGAACCGCCACCAGCCAGGATCCAGACCTACGTAGGCATTAATATTCTTTAGTTTCAGGTAGTTATCTAAGCCTTTCTTGAAACTCCCAACTGTTCCTGCTGTGACCAGCTCCTCAGGCAGGTTATTCCACAGATTTCCTCTGCTCCCCTCTCATCAGCTCCTCACATAACCGTCTCCAAGACTTCTCCCGTGCTTCACCCACACTGTGGAACTCAACCCAAAACATCAGACTCTCCCAACTTTCACCAGTTTCAAAAAGCAACCTGATAAACCCATCTCTTTCAGGATAGCCTACAACCCACACTAACCCACCACCACTACACCGGCCCGCAAACATGTCTGCCCCACACCTTCTGTCTCTCCCTTCTTCCTTGTAGATTGTAAGCCCTCGCGGGCAGGGTCCTCTTTCCTCTCTGTTTCAGTTACTAGTCATTTTTGTCACCATTGTATTTGTTCAACATTTGTTATGTATGTAATTCCCCTTAAATGTACAGCGCCCTGGAATTACTGGCACTCTAAAATAAATAATAATAATAATTTACAGTGAAGAATGCTTTTCTCCTCTGGAGATGGAATTATTTTTTCTGTAGCCGAAGGGAATGTCCCCATGTGTTTTGAGGGGGCTTTACTTGAAATCATTTTTCCCCATACTTTTTGTAGGGACCATTTTATATATGATTTAATCATGTCCTCTCGAAGCGGTCTCTTCTCAAGACTAAATAAGTATATTATTATAATATATATATATAATATATATATATATATTATATATATATATATATATTTATATATATACACACACACATATACTGTATATTATATATATATATATACATAATATACACACATCCACACATTAATTATCTAAATATATATACGCATATACATACACACGCATATATATATTATAATTTATATTATATATATATATATATATAATATATATATATATTTATATAATATATATATATATATATATATATATATATATAGTGTGTGTGTGTGAAGTATAACTCTGTTCCAGCATGGGTTTATGAAGGATCAGTCCTGTCAAATTAATTTCATCAGCTTCTATAGGGAGGCTAGTTCTGGATTTGGTTGGGGCGTGGCATTGGATGTTACATGTATGGATTTTTCTAAAGCATTTGATACTGTACCACATTAAAGGTTGGTAAGTAAAACGATTATCCTTGGACTGAGGGAAATTGATTGTAAGTGGGTAAGTAACTCGCTCAGCGATAGAAAACAAAGGGTGGTGATTAATGGTACGTACGTGGGCTGGAGGGATTCTGCAGGGGTTAGTACTGGACCCTATTCTCCTTAATATATTCATTAATGACCTTACAGAAGGATTGCATAGTAGAATATCAATCTTTGCAGATGATAGTTAACTGTGTAAACTAACATAATAAAGGAGAACATTCTATTACAGAGGGATCTGGATAAGTTGGAGGCCTGGGCAGAGAAGTGACAGATGAGGTTTAACACAGATAAATGCAAGGTTGTGGACATAGCAAGGAAAAATCCATTCCTTGATTACTTGTTAAATGGAAATATCTCTGGGTAAAAGTGACACTGAAAAGGATTTGGGAATCCAAATGAACAGTAAACTTAATTGTTGCAGCCAGTGTCATAAAGCAGCTGCCATGGCAAATAGGATCATGGGGTATTAAAAGGGGCATAGATGAACATGATGAGAACATCATTCTTCCATTATACAAAACACTGGTCAGATCACACATGGAATATGGTTTACAGTTTTGGGCAACAGTACAAAAGAAACACATTGTAGAGCTTCAACAGGTTTAAAAGGTGGGCTACGAAAATAATAAAAGGTCTAGGTGAACTAAAATACCCGGAAAGATTAGCAGTATTAGGGTATTTAGTTCAGACAAAAAATGACTTTGCGGGGACATAATAAATATGTATAACTACATCTGGGCTAAAAAATAGACATCTCTCAAAAGATCTATTTATACCCAGGATTGTATCCAGAACAAGGGGGTATTCTCTATGTTAAGAGGAAAGAAGGTTTCTACATAGACATAGAAAGGGATTCTTCACTGTAAGAGCAGTAAGAATATAGAACTTTCTACCAGAGGAACTTATCATGGTGACTTCACTGACAGTTACAGAGGCCTGGATGCCTCTACTGCATAATAATATAACAAGTTATAGTGACTAGTAGGATTCTGGAGAAGGGACGTTGATCCTGGGATTTATTCTGATAAACAGATTGGAGTCGGGAAGGAATTTTTTTCCCTCAAATGAGGACAATTGGCTTCTACCTCAGAGGTTTTTGCTTTTCTCTGGATAGTATTGCACAATAGACACAAAAGACATATGTCTTTTTTCATATATGTATAATACACACAGCAAAAGAAGAGAAACTGACAAGAAGCATCACATGACACATGGGTGAATTTTTAGCTTATAACCATAGTGAAACACAGGTCTGCATAGAAACTATATACACAAAATGGTAGGATAATTTCATCTAAAGACTTTGACCATAATAGCAAGTCCCATCTTCAATGAGTATGCAGGCAATTTCCCATTGTAAGTCAAGGATAAAAAACAATTGCATATGGCCATGTTCACACGGCTTAAAATGGGCCATATTTCGGTCGGTAATTACGCGCCGAAGTGCGCAAATTACGGGCTGAAAACGGCCCAGTCATTACGGTAATCCACAGTTCTCATAGAGATCTATGGATTACGTCTCCTCTCCCTGCTCGGCGAATCCGCCGGGCAGGGAGATAATTGACATGTGCCGGCCCCCCGTTCACACGGCGTAATTGCGTGGCGTAATTACGTCCCGCAGTTAAGCCGTGTGAACATAGCCTATAAGTGCACAGTAGACAAAACATGACGGTATAGTAAAAGTGGCGGAGTGCTTTCACAGGGAGATCTATGAAAAAATAAAATCACCTTGCTAATGCCATTCCAACATACCTTTACTTGGCTAAAGCCAATAGTAACTGCTGCAGCTGAAGTAAAGGCTTTCACTACAGGGTATGAAATAAAATCCAAAAGGAAACCTACAGTAAAACAAAGATGTGTTACCAAATACAAATATTTACGGTAATATTTCACAAATACAATAGAAATCAAAGTTTACCAAACTTAAACAGTCCCATAGCCAATTGTATGCAACCGGATAAAAAAGCCAGGAGAACAGCCAGCGCCACATCTCCAGATGTGTAGATAGACATGAGGAGGGACATAATGGCAGTCGGGCCTAAAGTTATGTCTTTGGATGTCCCAAGCAGGCAATAAACAAAGCAGCCAACGTAGGATGAATACAGTCCAAACTGTCAAGTGAAAGAAAAGAAAAGACAAGATTAATTCATAGTTTTAAACAAAACATAATTATCCCTTAAAATCATCAATGGCACTTATTGGCGTTAATAATAAAGGGATGCAGTTCTAAAAACAAAAAGGTCAAAAAAATTGTATCAAGTCCTTTTCTTGTCCGATTGGCCACTTTGGCTCTTCTCATATACAGTCTATATACCAGTGTCATGGGGGCTGGCGCGGGTGCCGTCGCCCCCCGCGGCCGTCTGCGACCATCCCCCTGCTGCCCGGTCGCCGGCGCCAAGTTACTTACCCGTCCACACTCCTATGTCCCCTGCTCCTGCCTCTGCCGGCTGCCGCGCGCGCGTACCCGCTGCTTAGGGCGCGCGCGATAGCTGGTCTGGATATAAAGGGCCAGCGCACCGGTAATTTGCTAATTGCCGGCCGTTTGTCCTATATATTGTACACACCCCCTGCACTCTCTGCCAGTTTGTTGGTGTGCGTTAGCTTGTCTAGAGAGAGTTTGGAGTTCCGTTTGATTACCCGTGTACCAGTCCGTTCCGCTACGTTTCCTGACCTTGCCTGTTTGCTGCCTGCTCTGACCGTCTGCCTGTTTCTGACCACGAACCTCTGCCGCCCGTCCTGACCTCTTGCCTGTCCCCGACTACGCCTCTGGATTACGATTCTGTACCACGCAGTACCCCGGCCGCCATCGCAAGCAAGTCACGTCAGGGGTAGCGACCTGGTAGCCTCACGCAGCAGCAAGTCCATCCCGCTTTGCGGCAGGCTCTGGTGAATACCGGGGGCTACTTAGACTCCGCTCCCTGGCGTGGCTTAACTATCATCACTTGCGGTGGTCCAGCGAATCCACCGAACCATTACAACCAGCAGCAAATCACTGCCTTCTACGACTATTTGTTTTCCAGAGTAATTTCACAGCTGAAGGCAGACATCAGCTGCTGTTGTCACATGGTACTAGACAAAGTGTCCTTGCGCTGCAAATATAACAGAAAGCTGCGGATCCTAGTAATGGTCAATACAAAGCATACAAACAAAACAAGGCACAGCAGCACTCAAAGAGCAGAAGTTGAATTTATAGAATTGCATTACTGCTACGTAACTGAAAGTATAAAGTCTAAGCTTTTAGCAGACATTTTATTAAAAATGTGTACGTCCCTACACCAACGATACCAAAAAAAAGGACAAAATTAGTCAGCACGGCCAAACACTACTAATACAAATAATATTTCAGCAATGCTGTTATGGATGAAAAAGCTTACATACAAGGCGCAACAGAACACAGAATGCACCAAAGACACACATCCATACCTTGGCCAGGGCTTGCGTCAGCCATGGCCAAGGTATGGATCTGATGGAACTTAGAAAAGATATGGACCGAAGCCAAGGTGGCAGCTTCACAAACCTAAAGTTTGATGCCGAACTGCCCAGGAGACACCGACTGCTCATTAAGAATTGACAGTGACCCTTACAGAATCCCCCTGGAAGCTGCCAGACCCCTGCGCAGACTCTTTGTAATGACAAAGAGGGCATCAGAGCTCTTAAAGGGTCCTGTGATAGAGAGGCAGATCCAAATGGCCCTGACAACGTCTAAACAATATAACAACTGCTTTTGGGGATGATGTGGGGGAGGAGCAACAAAAGGGCAGAATTATGTCCTCATTGATCTGAATTGACCAAACCATCTTTGGGAGAAACAAATGAACAGGGCATAGGACAACCTTGTCCTTATGGAGTACTGAGAAAGGGGATTTCCAGTCCCAGTTTCGACACCCGATGGATGGGAGTCATGGCCACCAGGAAGGCCACTTTCCATGAATGCAAAACACAGGGACACTTCCCGTAAAGGTTCAAACGGTGAAGACTGCATGGCCTTCAAAAAATATTTAAAATCGGCTCGATAAGCTCACAAACTGGTGGGACAGAACGAGTGACCCCCTGCAAAACGGTTTTAACCTGAGGGCGGGAAACCAGCTTGCGGTGGAACGGAACAGAGAGGACAGAAATCTGCCCTCTCATGGAAGAAAGGCCAAGCCCAAGCTCCAGGCCTGACTGAAGAAAAGAAAGCACCCTAGGAATAGAACATACCAATGTGTGAAAACCCCCAGAACTCAGCCCAGGCAAAAAAGGCCTCCCAAGTGCGGTGATATATCCAGGAGGATAGAGGCTTACGTGCCCGAACCATGGTCTGGATGACTGAATCCGACAAACTGCAAGACTTCAGTCTTGTGGTTTCAACCGCCATGCCGTCAAACACAGCCGCGGTATAGTGGAGCAGATCCGCGGACCTTGCGAAAGGAGGTCTGGCAGCAGCGGAAGAGGCCAAGGAGTGTCTGCCAACACGGCAACGAGATCCGCATACCAAACCCTGCGGGCCCAATCTGGAGCAACTAGAATGGCAGGCACCCTCTCGGACTTGAAACGTTTGAGTACTCGAGGAAGCAAGAGCCAGGGAGGGGATAGGTACATCAGAGCAAATTGATTCCATGGTAGAATCAATGCATCTGCTGCGAGAACCAGGGGATCCTGGTTATATACCTTGGGAGCTGAAGATTGATGCAAGGTGCAAAGAGATTGATGTCTGCCATGGCCCACCTCTGGCAGAGAAGATGAAAAATCTCTAACAGAAGGGCCTACTCCCTGGGATCTGCTGATGCCCGACTGAGATGATCGGCCAACCAGTTTTCCATCCCTGGAATAAAACAGCTGACAAGTTCGGAATTGAGTGCTCCGCCCAGCAAAGGATACACGAGTTTCCAGAAAAGCCACCTGGCTCCTGGTGCCTCCTCCATGACACTGATAGGCCACTGCCGAGGTGTTGTCGGACTGAATCTGAATCGGAAAACCCTGAATGAGGGGTGACCGATGTAACAGCGCTAGAAAAAAAGTCCCTCAGTTTTAGGACATTGATGTGGAGAGTGGAATCTCTGAGGAACCAGAGACCATGAATTGTCCTGGTGCCAAAGACATGTGGTGATGATCAGCCATTGCGGAGGAAAAAACTCTTCCCTTAGGTCGATTCGTATCTGAGGTGGAAGGCGAATAACTCTGTCCAGGGACATTAGAGAACCGTCACAAAGGGACAGAATTGGCTGCTGCAGAAGGCACGAATGAAACTGCGAAGGACATAAATAAATTCCTGACTGTAATTTCTGGACCTTCCCTGGTGGAAGAAACACTCTGGTTGCACGAGCATCGAGGATCATCCCCAAAAATGTCATCCTTTGAGACGCGGTCAAACAGAACTTGCCCAAGCTAACCACCCAATCGAAGCCAGGGTGATACGGATGCTGTCCAAACAGGTGTCTTGCTACGGAGCCTGTACTAGAAAGTCATCCAGCTATGGAATGATAGTAATGCCCATGTTGCTAAGAATTGTCATTAGGGGAGCTAGGATCTTTGTAAAGACCCTTGGTGCGGTTGTGGGGACAAACGGCAGAGCCCTGAACTGGAAGTGGCTTGAGCCTACTGAGAAACTCAGAACCACTGACGGGCCTGAGCAATCGGGACGTGCAGATAAGCGTCCCTGATGTCTATGGTGGCAAGAGAGTTGCCCTGCTCCAGAGATGCCACTACCGACCGGGAGAGACTCCATACGGAATCTGGGGACTTGTACATACCAGTTGAGCTCTTTGAGGTCCAACTGGTATGGAGACCATGAAGAAGTTTGAGCAAAAACTTTGGGACTAATCGGATTCTGGGATTGGCATGATTACCCCATGGAGGACATGAATTGCCTGAAGGAACGCTGTCGGAGAGGCTGGCGGTGAGGACCAAAAAAAAACACGTTGAGGACATGGGCAAGCAATGAATCCTGCAACCTGATGTGATGACTTTGTGAGGTGTCGTTGACCTGGACTTGCCAGATCTCCCGAATCTGGAGGAGATGGCCCCTCCTCAGGTGGCGACAAAATTCAGGCAAAGAAACAGACGGGCCTTTGGACAACCCGCGAGACCCTCGGGATAAGGCTGGCTTGGTCAAGGATCGCTTGGCACCCGTGGAACGAGGTGCCTTCCCTCAGCCGGTCTGTAGGAATAGCCCTGAGGCCTGCCAGTTCCAGCAAAGTAACAGACCCCCAACTACCCCCAAAGGGAGGGGAGTTGTCGAATCACCCCTTCAGTATCAACACACCCAAAGGAGGGGCTAACAGAATCAAAAAAAGGACTGCAAAGGCGGCAAGTGGGGAAGCTCAGCAGCTAAAGAATTGACCGGTTTCCTGACACCCTCAGGGGGGAACTGGTCACAAAGAAAACAGACGTTGACGTCCCCCTGACAGGTGAGAGCTAGGGGCTCGATCACCATCCAACAGGTTTGGTTCAGCCTCCTAGGGCCAGGGCCTATACCCAAGGTGCTGTGTCCCGCAATGATATTGCCGAGAAGTTATTTTCTCAGCTAGGAGGGGACTCAGGTTTCTTCAGGTTACCGACCAGCTCTGCCTGCACTCCACTGCTGTTTTCTTATCTGTTATCTGCTAACAAGGATGAAGTCATCATACAGGTTTGCAAACAGAACTGTGGGATGCTTCAGTGTTACCTGATCTAACAAGGAGACTAATTACTACTGTTTACTGTAGCTCTGAACCTTCTCTGGACCTAAAGCAGGAGATTTTGGTCTTATCTAGACTAATTAGCAGATGTCTGAATACCTGACACCTGATATGCTAATTATCCACAGCCTTACCAGGAAGTGACAGGACATATAAATGAAAGCTGCTCTGTGAAGCAGTGAGAAAAGACAACCCCTTTAAGTGTTTTTAGGCAGTAAAGCTGGGTCCTGTTACCTAGAATTTATTGACAGTTTTTGCCGTCAATGACAGGTTAGATGGGTCCCATGTTATGAGATAACTTTGATACGATACATGGGCATAAATAATATGATGAAAATAAGTACTGAAAACTTCAACATTATACATATAGTAGAGATAGCAGTAATCCAGCTCTATAAATTTAGTGTTTGTGTTGTGGTGCCTTCTAAGTGCTACTATTCCTTTTTGAATGAGCGCTTGGATGTAATAATTTTGAATAGTCAATGCAAATTAGAGTCATTTTTTTTTCAAACATTTTGAGCGACTAGAGAGGTTGGGAAGTTAGGTCACCTTTTCAAGTTTCAATGGTTGATAGATTTCACAGATTTGGTGGCGTGCTAATTCCAGTCAATGAACATACAACACTATTCTCTGTTACACAAATCTGCATCAACCTCTAAGAGCCCAAAGCATACACATGATCTGTTTGATCCAAATAATTCTAGATTTTACCGAAACCCACCCTAGCAAAATCAGTCGGACGTCTGAGGAGGAGAGTGCCCATTTAGGAAACAGCAGCCAAAAAAAAAGCTTCCGTGTAAGATCCACTGCCAGCTTGGAAACGAGTCTGCAGCTCACCAAGCAAGCATTCGCTGGGATAGTTGCAGAGAGAGTGACAGCATCGATTGCAGGGAAATTAGGCAAGTAGCTGGGTGACAGAAAGAAGGTTAGCGGAAAAAGTGTCAGCGAGGCTAGTCCTGATCTGGCACACCCCAACAAATTTGCAAGACTGGCAGATGAGGGGGATGTCAGTTCAGAAAAAGTGCTGCTGCAGCAAGACACTTCTGCTTAAAGGAGTTGTCTCCCCACAGGGTTTCAAAGATGCTGAAAGAAATTCTCTGTCACTTCCTGGTTCATACTAATTTGCTTAAGCTCTGTGCTTGTACAGCTAAGTTGTGCTTTCAGAAAGTATTTAGATTGTAGATTAGCTTGTCAAACTACTCCAAGGACTTCTTATTTATCCCCAAACAAAAGCCCTAATTACAGAGCTGTTTACTTGAGATTTAAAACAAGCTTTTTACTGTCTGGCAGCACAGGACACGCTGACACTGCTTTACCTGGGGTGATGACTCACTCTCTGTTATCTCATTGAACAAACAGCCCAGGAGATTTGTTTACAGGTCTGTTACTGAGGGAAAATGAAATAGCCATGGAGGTAAAAAATTCACTTGTATCTCTTTAGGGAAAACAGAGGGGAAAAATGCAATATATTTGGAAAATGTCTTTATTTGTGTTTTCCCCACAATTTGAAAGCTATTCTTTGTAGCGAGACAACCCCTTTAAGTAGGTGGGGAATAGGAGTGCAGGGCATCATTAGGGGAACAGAAAGGGCATCTTGTCACAAAGATTGGCATCGTGAAACAGTAGATTGTTTGCCTGGGGATAGAGATTGACATATTGTGGATCAGATTGACAAATTACCAGGTGGGGCAGGAGAGAATCCAGCTGGCATGGTGCAGATTGGCACCAATGACAAAGTTAGAGGTAGGTGGAATGTCCTTAAAAATGATTTCAGGGACTTCGACCAAAAGCTCGAAGCAAGGACATCCAAGATAGTGTTTTCAGAAATGCTACTAGTGAAGATAGAGAACTGGGAATTAGTAATAAATCAGTGGTTGGAGATAAAGGAGGGGGTGCAATAGTTAAAAGGACAGGGTTAAACAAATGAAACCCCCAAAACACCTCTAAAATTGCATCATGACAAATGCCAGGAATCTCACCAATCAGTAATGAACTAGAATTATTTATTGCTGAAGAAAAATATGACATAGTGGGGATAACCAAGACATGACTGGCTTAGACCTATGACTTGCCGGTTACCTCACAGGGTTAGTTTATTTAGAAAAGATTGTAAAAACCGGAGGAGGGGGGAGAATGTGTTTATAAAAAATCCTGTCTGAAGCCAACACTACGAGAAAATATAGATACAGGAAATGTGGAGTCATTATGGGTAGATATATACAAGGGGGTAATAATAATAAAAATCTATTAGGGCTCTGCTATAGGCCACCAAATCTAACAGAAACCTTATAGGATGTATTCCTTAGAAAAATAGATGAGGCAGCTAACCATAATGAGGATGATATTATGGACAACTTCGACTACCCTGACACAAATTGGAAACCCGAAATCTGTGGCTCTCATTAAGGAAACAGATTTTTGTCAATAACTCAAGATAGTTACTTTTCCCAACTGGTGCAGGAAGCAACTAGAGGGAAGGCCCTTCAGGACTTAATATTGACTAGCAGACCTGGCAGAGAAACAAAAGCTTAGGTCGGGAGGCACCTAGGAAATAGTGACCACAATAGAATATATTTCCAATTATCCTTCAGAGTATAAAGTATTTTGCTGAGGAGCCACAAAAATATTGAATTTCAGGAAGGCTAATCTTAATCTGTTTAGAAAGGTACTAAACATATTGACTGGGACAAGGTCTTCCAAAATAACAGAACAGTTAATAAATGGAAGATTAGTATAAACATCTTAAGCGCCCTTGTGAAGTTTAAAAACCTCTCAGCAGTGTTTTTATCCTCAAATTCCCCATGTCTAGTATTAATACTTAACTTCTCATTTGTATCGGTTTAGTCACTATTCCAGAGCAGTCAATGAATTCTATTGTATTGCGTGCTCGTTTTCTGCTTCAACCCAATTATTTGTCTTTTGACAATCAATATTTTTTACAGTGCCCGGAAAATTTTTGGAGCAATTTTCTCCTTTCTGGCCAACATTTATATGTTGGCCCGGGGGGGAGAAAATCGTTTTTGGTGGGATGTCCTTTCTCCCCCCCCACAGGTGAAATTTTGGCATTATATAGAGACCCCGCCCTGGTGTGTGGTGTGGGAGGGGGGGGGGGGGGTGGATGAGGCATCTGCCTTAGTGTTTGGCAGATATGTAAATTACATGAATCTTAAATTTACATCAGAGTGGCATTGATCTTCAGTTAGTTTTCTTGATGTTACATTATCAGGCAATACTGAAAGTTTTATAGAGATCTCACCATATAGGAAAAGTATGGCTCGTAATAAAACTTTTTTGTTTAACTGAATTTTATTATTTTCCATAAGAAACACATAAAATATCAAAGTATTTACGTATGACAGCATACTTTGCAGTGTTACAGCACATAAACAGTCAAGTTTCACTATAAACAGGAAAAAATTAGATATAACGTGCCCGGACTAAGCAAGTAAATGCTTAGCACAATTTCCAATCCTGGCCCTACAAAATAGGCTTAATTTCAAGTAAGTACCAAATCAAGGACAACTATCAACAATACACGGGGAAGGTACAAGACACGACACAAAAGGGGGGTGGGGGAACACAAAAAAAAACAAAAAAAAACAGTAAAGTAGACCAACCTAAGACATCACTATTGAGCGTCTGTTTCTCACGCAAAGATTACAGGTCATGAAGAATACTATAAGCGTCCCAAGGCCTCCAAACTGTTTCAAACGCCTCTAATTTGTTATGTATAAGAGCTGTGAGGTGTTCTAGGTTTCTAACTTTCCCTTTTCCCTTTCCTGAAGGCCCCGTAAAGGATGGTCAGCATCTGTTTTCCAGAAAAACCCGGCTTCAGCTTTGGCGTGTCCCTGTGCAGGGGAAAGCTAATTTGTAAAGTGTCCCAGGATGGTTTTTTGGGGACGTTTAAGAATATTTCAGAGGAGACAAAGGAACCTTGGGGAAAAAAAACATGCGACCAAAAACCCGTACCTGTCTCCCAAAAGGGGTTTAATTTGGTCACAGTCCCAAAGATATGGGTTGGCATTAGCGCGGAACCACAGCGCCAACAGACATTGGGAATAGAGGGGTTGAGTTTATGAAGTAGTGTCAGGGTATGATGCCAGTACATTAAAATCTTGCATGCCACATCTTGTCATCCACAGCATGTGGTTACAAATATTCCCATAGGAGAACTAATTAGGATTAGAAGGCATTGTACTTCTAATCATCAGTATGATATCAGCAGAAAAGACCTGTTTACTAGGCCGAGTGCCCGGGGGTACCCTCAGTGGTCTTGGAACCGAGCTGCGAATAAAGTAGCGTCAATACCACGGGAACATCTTTTAGCAAATTGTAAAAGTAAAGATTAAACAGGTCATTTATGTCAAAGCAAAGTGGTATTTTCAACTATGTATAGTCCCCAGTTTAAAAATATTGTCTCTATTATTAAAAAAACATCTCCCTCTTTTGATTAATCACAGTCACATCAAGGATTTGGTATCAGGAAATGGTATATGATTTGTTTCGAAGAGGGGTATTTCGCTGGGTTCTATGTCATCACCTAGCCTATTTTTATCGGACAATAATATTCGTGGAGATCATTGGCTGTCAGTCAAGGGTTTTTATAAGTGTGGGCATAACCGATGTTTAGCATGCAGCTTTGCAGAGGTCTCTAAGAAGTTTAGGTCAACTAGTAATAATTGTGTTTGACATTTTTTCTTACAAAGTATGTCATTTATCTTGTTACATGTAAACTTTATATGTTACAATACGTAGGATGTACTACTACATCTCTTAAAACTAGGATTAGACGCCATCTCTCGGACATCAGAGCACCTTTTAATATAGGTATTTCCATGGTATGGAAACATTTCATGGAAGTTCACAATGGCAATACAGAAGGATTTTCCTTCATGGGAATAGAAAGGGTAAGGAAACCAGTGAGGGGAGGAGACCACCATAAAAAACTCTTGAGAAGAGAAGCGTGGTGGATGTTCAAATTATCTACACGTTCCCCTCAGGGGTTAAATAAAAGACGAGATCTCGTGTATCAATATTAAGGGTTTTTTTTGTACAATTTTTGACAGTATCATGATAAATTGTTTTAACAAAGCTGTTTTTAATTTATGTATTTATATGTATTTGTTAGTCTATGGTATACTATGGGTTAAATCTTTGTGATTGCATTGCTCACGTGTTTAGCCAGTTAGACTATAAATGTCAGAATGCAGTTCAGTTTGGTATGCTATGAATAAGGATGTTTTCTTCCGAAACGCGTTAGAGTCTGTATCGTGTTTCTGTCTATATTTTTTATTAATTGAATTTTATAACAATATGAAATCAAGTTTTGGATTTTTTTACTTCAACACCCCGCATGTTTGCTGGAAAAATCGTCTCCTTTTTATGGACGTTTATTAACCCCTTAAGGACCCACCCAGTTTTGGCCTTCCTGACACAGCCCTATTTTTGAAATTCATGTGTCATTTTTGTGAGAATAACTTTTTGAACTTTTCCCTATCCTGTGATTTAAAATTTTTTCCCGGGGAACACTTTGTCTTTAAGTTAGTAAAAAATTTTTTATCTACAACCTTTGTTTTTTTGTGAATTAAAAAATTTCATGAAAAATTTGAAAAATCTGTGATTTGAATTTCCCAAAAATTTTTCTGCGACAAGAAAAAATTATTCACCATAAAATATATAACTAAGATTACCATAGGGTCCCTATAGGTTGGATCATTTTTTAAATGTCCTTTTTTTTTTTTTAAAATTTTGAGGGTTTAAAAATTTAGTAGAATTTCTCACATTTTAAAGAAAATTTGCTATACATTTTTTTAGGGCCACCCCCAGTTCTAAACGTGGTTTGAGGGCCTGTTTTTTAGATCCCCCATAAATGACACCTTCTAAGAAACTAGACCCCTTAAATATTTACAACATGTTTAGGAAGTTTGTTCCCCCTTTGGTATTTCACAAAATTAAAGCAAAGTGGGTGAAATTTCAAAATTTACTTTTTTTGCAGATTTTAAAATATTTTCCATTATTAATGGAAACGGTAAATGTGACTGGGTAAATAAAAAGTAATATCATTTCCCCCCGGTCTGCCATTTTTAGAAATCCCCAAAGGGCCCTTTGCTTTTATTTGGTTTTCACCATAACCCAAAAAGGGAGGAGCCCTACGCTTTGGGGGTCTTTTTTCAATGCAATTTTATTTAGGTGCCATTTCGGGGTTTAAAGGGGCCCGGGGTGCAAAACTTAATAAAACCCCTAAAAAGACCTAAAAATGGAAACTACACCCCTTTTGGGTTGTAGTGAGTATATCGATGCCACAGGTGATTCAAAAAAATTTTTTTTGCATTAGGCTGTGAAATTTTTAAAACAATTTTTTTCCAAAAAATCGAATTTTGTTAAAATGTTTTTTTTTTAAAAGGGAACCCCTAAAAAAAAGAACCCCAAAATTTGTAAATTTCTTCCAAGTTCGGCAATACCTTACAGGGGGTTAAACTGCTGTTTGGGCCATGGCAGGGCGAAAAGGGGGAGGGAGCGCTATTTTGGCTTTTTGGGAAACCAGATTTTTTTTGGGCCATGTCGCTTTCAAAGCCCCCAAAAGTACCAAACGGGGGAAACCTCCAAAGTCGCCCCATTTTAGATTCAAAAACCCCTCGGGGGGTTCATTTTGGGGGTGTAGGTTTTTGGGGTGCACAGGGTTCCATGTTTTTTTAGATTGGGCCATGAAAATGGGGGAAAAAAACGCAGTTCCACCTTGTTTTTTTGGGCTTTAATTTTACATCTTCGCCTGCACAAAATGATGTAATAACTTTACTAGGGGGGTCGGTCAATTGCAAGGGAAAAATGTTATATAATTTTTTATGTTTTATTACTTTTACACAATAAAATGGGTCAAAAAAATTCCTTTTATGTTTCCTTTTCTGACGTCATCTTTTTTTTTTGTGTTGCAGAGCGTGTGGGGGCCTTGTTTTTTGGGGGGGAATTATGCTTTTTTTGGTACCATATGGGGTGCATACAACACTTTTTTCTTTTTTTATTAAGGTTTTGTAGGCTTTTTTTGAACAAAAAACAGCAATCCTGGTAGTGTTTTTATCCCGGTCACTCTGCGTTAGATATACATCAAAGCTTTTTTATCCATCAGTCGATTAAATAAAAGCAATACCCAATTTTAAATTTTTTATTTTTTTTTATGTTTAACAATAAAACATTTTTATTCAAACAGGAAAACACTTTTTCATCGCCAAAGCCTTGACCAAAACTTTTTTTTTTTTTGTGTATGGACTGTATACAGCTTGTTTTTTTTGGGGGATGAGTTGACTTTTTATTGGTAAATTTTTGGGGGGACAAGACTTTTTGATCAGTTTTAAATCCTTTTTTTTGGAAAGGCAGAGTGAAGAAAAAACTGCAAACCCCATATTTTTTATTTTTATTTTTAACAGGCCACCGTGCAGTATCCTTATAAGTTAGCTTTATCTGGGGTCATACGATTGGGTGATAAATTTATTTAGTTTTTTTTATATTTAAAACATTGGAAAAAAAAAAAAAGGGTTTTTTGTGTGTAAAAGAAAATTTATGGGCCCATTGGGCCAATTTTTCTGAAATACCATAACTTTTTTTTTTTTTCCGTATACAGAGCTGTGTTAGGACTTTTTTTTTTTTGGGGATGAATGACATTTTAATTTACAACGTTGGCGTTTATTTGGGGGTTTTTTGATCACTTTATTCCTTTTATATGCTGCGGGATAAACAAAAATCTTAATTCGTGATTTTTTTTTTTGATTTTTTTTTACGCTTTTCCCGTACGGGTAAAATTTAAAATGACATTTTAGGGGCAGGCGTTACGCACCGGGGATACCAATATGGGGGACTTTATTTATTTTGATTTTTTGGGGGCATTGGGGTTTGTAAAGGGGGGGAAAAAGGGGGGTGGTACGTTTTTTATTTTATTTTTCGTGTTTTTGTTTTACATGTTTTTCAATTTTTTTTACTTTTTCACATTTTTTTTTAACTTTTTTCCCCCAGGGATTTTAAAGAGAGATGTTTTTCTCTCATTCAAAAGGGAAACAATGCAATGATTGTTGCTGTCACTGGTTCCATTAACTGCAGTCCTATGCCGGGCCATGCCCACATGCACGGGGCCGGGCACGTGACGTCACAGACACCCGAAGGCATTCTTGCCCTCCGGCTGTTTGCCCCAAAGGCAGGGGGTGCACCGGATGGGGATCCTGCAGTTGCTGTCCAGAGGCCGCGCTGCGGGATGTCAGCTGTAATTTACACGACACCCCCGCCCGTCGCCCGAACTCTGCTTTAGAGTTCGTGCGATCCTCAGGCGTATGCATACTCCAGGGGCGTGAACCCCCCAAAAAGACCCGGAGTATGCATACGCCCAAAATCGTGAAGGGGTTAAGAGGCGGGGTTTTCCACCCTCCCACTCCAGGGTTCATTATATAAAAGGTGAACTGAAAACGGTTTGGACTTTAGACACACCTTAGGTAATAAAATAATTAGAAACAGAAAAAAAACTAGTGGTCAAAAGGGAAAATAAAAGGGGGTAAAAATAACAAAAAAACGTGTTTAAGCAATGAAGAGGCACTAAAAAACTATAAGAAAAAAAAATGTAAAAAAAATGGTAAGACAAACAAAAAATTGCCAAAGAGAAAGTAATCCCAAAATATTGTTCAACTATTAAAAAGTAAAAAATTAAAACGGAAATGCTGGGCCCTTGAAAAAAATGACGGGAGGTATTTGGAGGGTGATGAGGAGAAAGCAAATCTTTAGACAATTTTTTTACCCCAAATTTACCAAGGAAAATTTCCTTTCCCGTTGAAGAGAAAGGGGGTGAAGTAAACTCCACCCTTAAAATTTTTTGGGCTAACCCGGGAAAAGTGCGTTTTGCCTTAAGAAGATTAAAAAGAAAAACCCCAGGTCCCGATGGGATACACCCCATTTTCCTAAGGGAAAATTTAAATAATGGAAAAACAAGCCCCTATTCTTTAAAATTTCTGGACGGTTTTTAAATAATTGGTATGTCCAAAGGATTGGGCATAGAAATTGGTGCCAAAATTCAAAAAAGGATCAAAAATTTACCAGGGAAACTATGGCTGGTAAGTTTAACCTTGTTGTAGGTAAAAATTTTTGAAGGTTTTCAGGGGATGCTATACTGGAGTATTCAATGAAAATAAATGTAAAACCTTTTTCAGCATGGGTTTATAAAGATCGTCCGTCAAACCTACCTCATCAGCTTTTTATAGGAATTAGTTCTAGACGGATCGGGGTTTTGACATTGGATGTCATATCTAATTTTTTCTAAAGCTTTATACTGTGCCACAAAAAAGGTTGTTAAGTAAAAAAAAAAATGCTTGACTGAGGGGGAAAATGCAAATGGATAAGTAAAACTCTGAGAATCAAAACAAAGGGGGGGAATTTAAAGGGACCCACTCGCTATCCCCTTTTACTAGTGGTTACCACAGGTGTCAGTTTGGGGGCCCAAATTTTCCCCAACCCCTTATTACATTTAAGTCAAATACGTCATGTCGGGATGGGGTTCCCCCCCCAAAATGACAATGGGACGCCATTGAGGTCCTGCAAGCACGCAAGATTGTGGCATGGGACCAGTGGTATGTTACCACTGGCATCATGCATCACCACCCACGGCTGAAGAATTGCGATTTTTGTTCATCACATAAAATGGAATAAAAAGCGATCAAAAACTAATAAACACCAAAGTGGTGCCAATTAACACCTCAGTTCATGCCGCAAAAAAAAAAAAACAACCCTTTCACAGCTCTGTATATGGAAAAATAAAGTTAAGGTTATCAGGAGACAGTGATGCATAAATATTGTTTTACACGATAAAACACTTTTTTTTTAAATAAAGTGCTTTCACTAGAGATGGGCGAATCGATTCTAACGAAGTGGAATTCGTTTAGAATTTCAGGAAAACTTCGGTTCGGAACGAAAGTTTCGAACTTTGGGTACTCGGGTGAACGAAGTGTGCTTTTGATTGATAAAATGGCTGCTAGCACATGGCCAACATGGGGCAAAGCACTCTGGGAGGAAGATGAGGCATAGCCTTCATGACAATTTGCAGAGATGAAGCCAAATCAAAGACCGAGGGATTCGTGTGACGTCACCCCCCCCTGAACTATAATAAGACCGAGCGCCAGCCTGCCGGGAGCTCACACTCCTCTCACTGTACTGACAGGGAAGGTGCAGCTGCGGGTGATAGCGCTTTCTGAAGAACTGATTTTTACACAGCGATTTTTCTGTGGGTGTCCTCAGCTTGTCTCAGAGACTGTATCTCTGAATGTTCATATTTCTGATTATTGGGGTATAGGGATCATGAAATCCAGTGTGCGTCCACTGCAGCTAGCATATACATTCAATAACCAAGTGGGATCTAAGCCAGTTCCTGTTGTATTCATTTTAAAGAAACAGCGTTTTTTAACAATACAAATACCACTTCATTTTTGGCTGCTCAATTCTATTGCGCAATTTACATCCAGGGGTTAATTAAGCGTTGTTTTGCTGTGTGCTGACAAAATAAACCCGTCTTTTCAAACGCCAAATATATATTTTTTTTTTGGTAGCCTAATTCACAAGCAAAGTTAAGTACAATTTTATCTCCTTGTTGGTGGCTAGAAAATACACCATTTTAACACGCAACAAAAGCAACTAGTTTGTGGTGGCCTCAATTTTCTATTGCGCATTTACATCCAGGGTTAAATTAAGCTTGTTTTGCGGTGTGCTGACAAAAAATAAACCGTCTTTTTCAACCCAAATATATATATTTTTTTTGGTAGCCCTAATTCACCAAGCAAAAGTTTAATTTACAATTTTATCTCTGTTGTGTGGCGTAGAAAAAACGCCATTGTAACACGCTACAAAGCTACTAGGTTTGTGTGGCTCAATTCGTATTGCGCAATTTAACATCCAGGGTTAATTAACGTTGTTTTGCTGGTGTGCTTGACAAAAAATAAACCGTCTTTTTCACGCCAAATAGATAAATATTTTTTGGTAGCCTCATTCACAAAGCAAATGTTAATTACAATTTATCTCTGGTTGGTGGGCGTAGAAAATACGCCATTGTAACACGCTTCAAATGCTACTTAGTTTGGGGTGTTGCTCAAATTCTATTGCGCAATTTACATCCAGGGTTAATTAAGCGTTGTTTTGCTGGTGTGCTGACAAAAATAAACAGCTTTTTCAACGCCAAATATATAATTTTTTTTAGGTAGCCTAAATTTCACAAGCAAAGGGTTAATTACAATTTTTAGCTCTTGTGTGTGTGGCGTAAGAAAATACAACCAATGTAACACGCTACAAAGCTACTAGTTTTGTGGTGGCTCAATTCCTATGCGCAATTTACATCCAGTGGTTAATTAATCGTTTTTTTTTTGGTGTGCTTACACAAATAACCGTCTTTTTCAACATCCAAATATAAATTTTTTTTGGTAGCCTAAGTTCACAAGCAAAGGTTAATTAACAATTTTATCTCTTGTTTGTGTGGCGTAGAAAATACACCATTTGTAACACGCTACAAAGCTACTATTATTGTTGAGTGCTAATTCTATTGCCAAATTTACATCCAGGGGTTAATAAGCTTGTTTTTGCTGGTGAGCTGACAAAAATAAACCTCTTTTTCAACGCCAAATATATATATTTTTTTTTTGGTAGCCTAATTCACAAGAAAGGTTATTTACAATTTTAATCTCTTGTTGGTGGCGTAGAAAATACGCCATTGAACACGCTACAAAGCTACTAGTTAGTGGTGGCTCATTCCTAATGCGCCAATTTACATCCATGTGTTAATTAAGTCTTGGTTTTGCCTGTGTGCTACAAAAAATAAACCGTCTTGTTATCAACTGCCAAAGTATATATATGTTTTTTTTGGGTAGCCTAATTCACAAGCAGGTTAAATACAATTTATCTCATGTTGTGTTTGCGTAGAAAATACGCCATTTACACTCTACAAGCTACCTATTTGTGGTGGCTCAATTCTATTGCGTCAATTTACATCAGGTTATTAAGCGTTGTTTTTTGCTGGTGTGCTGACAAAAATAAACCGTTCTTTTTTCATCGCCTAAATAATATATTTTTTTTATGGTAACTAATAACACAAGCAAAGGTTAATTACAATTTTATCTCTTGTTGTGTTGCGTAGAAAATACGCATTTGTAACACGCTACAAAGCTACAAGTTTTGTGTTGGCTCAATTTATTGCGCATTTACAACCAGGGGGGGGGTTTGTTTTTTAATTAAGCGTGTTTTGGCTGGTGTGCAGACAAAAATAAACTCGTCTTTTTCATCAACGCCAAATATATATATTTTTTTTTGGTAGCCTAATTCACAAGCAAAGGTTAATTAACAATTTTATCTCTTGGTTGTGTGGCGTAGAAAATACGCCATTCGTAACTACGCAGCTACAAAGCTACTAGTTTGGTGGTGGCTCAATTCTATTGCGCAATTTACAACCAGGGGTTAATTAAGCGTTGTTTTTGCTGGTGTGCATTGACAATAATAAACCCGTCTTTTTCAACCCAAATATATATCTTTTTTTTTGGTAGCCTAATTCACAACAAAGGTTGTAATTACAATATTTTATCTGCTTGTTGTGATGCGTAGAAAAAATACCCATTTGTAATGCACCAAAACAAAGCTACTATAATGTGTGGCACAAGTCTATTGCGCAATTTACATCCAGGTGTTAATTAAGCTTGTTTTGCTCGCGTCTGACTAAAATATCGTCTTTTTTCAACGCCAAATATATAATATTTTTTTTTGGGTAGCCTACGATTCACAAGCAAAGGTTAATTACATTTTATCTCCATTGTTTGTGGCTAGAAATACCCATTGTAACACTCTAACAAAGCTACTAGTTTTGTGGAGGCATCAATTCTAATTGCGCAATTTACATCAGTGGTTAATAAAGGCATGGTTTGCTGTGTGCTACAAAAAAACCGTCTTTTTCAACGCCAAATATATTTTTATTTTTGGTAGCCTAATTCAACAACAAAGGTTAGTTACAATTTTAACTCTGTTGTGTTGCGTAGAAAATACGCCCATTGTAATACGCAACAAAGCTACTAGTTTGTTGTGGTCTCAATTCTATTGCCCAATTACATCAGGGTTAATTAAGCGTTGTTTTGCTGCTGTGCTGACAAAAATAAACCGTCTTTTTCAACGCCAAAAGTAGTATTATTTTTTTTGGTAGCCTAATTCACAAGCAAAAGTTAATTACACTTTAATCTCTTGTTGTTGTGACGTAGAAAATAAAACCATTGTATCACGCTACAAAGCTACAAGTTTGTGGTGTCAATTCTATTGCGCAATTTACATCCAGTGGTTAATTAAGCTTGTTTTGCTGCTGTGCGAAAACCCCCCAAAAAAAATAAACCGTCTTTTTTCAACACCGAAATATATACAATTTTCTTGTAGCATAATGCCCCACAATGCTGAAGTTAATTAAGCCCTTTTGTGCTTTTACATTTAGTAAAACACAACAGTCTTGTAAAACGACACATACAAGTAAATTTTTCCTGCCATTTGTGTGAGCGCAATTTTATATCCAATGGTTACCCAAGCTTGTTACTGGGTTCATTGGAGTCAAAAACAGTGTGTATATTTTATCCATATACAGATACAGCTTCAACAAACAGTGTCTGTACATTTTTAGAACAAACAGTTATGTCAGACAGAGAGGTGCAGGCTCTGCTAAACTGCGAGTGGCAGTGTGCACAACCATTTCTGAAACGGGCCCAGGTCGCAGCACATGCAAAGTGACGTCGCAGCAGGGTCACTCGGTGAGGCCAAACTGCCGGCTGTCACTAGCGGCCGAGTGTTTTTTCAGCAACCCAAGGTTCCTGTGATTGGTTGACTAGGTCATCCTCTTCCTCCCCAGATGACATGCTGACAACCCCATCCAAGGAGTCGGTGTGAACCTCATACACAACCCCATAGTTGGCATGGCCCGGGAGCGGTCAAGCGGGCCCCACCTGTCCTCGAGGCCCGCCTCTGACCCATCCAGTACCCTCTGCCAGGGATCTACTATGTGTCTGGGCTCAGCGCCACTATATAGCGAGGATGAACAATTGAGAGGGCAGTCAGCAGCTACTTGCAGCGAAGAAATTGGGCCGAATACCCAGCTATCCCTTGCAGTAGGCGGCAAAGTATAGATGTGGAGAGTGGCATGGTAGGTCATGTGTGGTGAGAGGTCACCTGCGTCTTACCAAGACCGGTGATGATGACAGAATTGGACCGATGAAACACAAACAGAAGATGATGTAGCCGACCGCACTTGGGGCCTGGGTGAAGCAAGGGCTTCATCATCGTCAGGAGAAGAGGGCGTCAGCTTGCCGCGTCCAGGCAGCGCGCAGCCTGCAAGTGGGTTGTGTGGCCGTGAGTCATCAGAGTAGCAGCAAGTTGTGAGGTCGGGAGCCCAAGGCGCCACGGGGATAGAAAACCCGCTTCGCAGGTCCAAGACAGTAGCGGCACAGTGGGCTCATCCGAGGCAGCGGCCGGCAGTATCCACTCATAGCGGAGCGATGGCGTAAAAAAATCAGCTACTCGTACGTTTTTTGCAGTTCTTTGGCTAAGACACCGGAGGAGCGAAATGGGTATATGTAGAATCTGTGGGCAGAAAGTTGAAGCGTGGCCAGTGAGCTAAACGATGGCACAACGGCCCCTTCGACAACACATCAGCGACAACCAATCCGTGGCCTGGGATAAACTGGCTCAGATGTGGGTGGTCCATCCTGCCGCTGAAGCAGCAGAAGCGGCCAGTGGCACTCATGCCATTTCAGCCAGTCCAAGGCTCCACCACCTCTGTGCAGAAGGCAGCTGTTTCTCTTTGACATCCCTCTTCCCCGGCCCAGATTTCTCCTGCTCCTACGCTACTCATGGCGCCAGCAAGGTCGTTCAGAGAGGCGAGTAAAGAGACAACAGTAATTGTGCTTCCAACCATCCTAAGGTGCAGCAGCTGACCGTGCTCCTTGTCCAAGTTGTTGGTACTAGCAGTCCCTCCCTTTCCAAATGGTGGACTCTGCACCATTCCAGAGAACTAATGGCTTGTGCCGAGCCGAGATGGAGAGTTTTCCAAGCCGTATTTTCTTTTTCCAAAAAGGCAGTACCAGCACTTCAAAATATGTAGAACAGAAAGTTGGGTCAGTCCCTTGAGCTTATCGGTTTTGTACCCAAGGTACAACGGCAGCGCGGACGTCTGGAGCTTAACTAACGTTCCGGGCCATTACATGCCTTTAGCAGGACGGCCCACTGTGGAATGTCTTCCTTCCCAGGCACACCAACAACTAGGACATGAGACGCCGCTTTCCACCTACCACGTTGTCCAAACTGCTGCTCCCTGCTCAATGGTCCGCCTCCTCCTCCTCCACCACCCACCACCATCTCACCTCCACAAGTACTGATCCATCATACCACAGTTAGGGCACACGTGTCACGCAGTTCTACAACCTAAGCTTGCTCGGCTGAACGAAGTCCACAGGGGAGGAAACAGCACCGCGACATGCAAGCAAGAAATCGATGTGTGGCTCTCCGCGCCACTGCAAATCGGAACCATTGTGACGGACAATGGTATGAACATTGTGTCCCGCTGCGACCGAGGAGGAATGTCCATGCACCCTGCATGGCGCAAACGTGGTTCAATCTGGTTGTCAAAAAGGTGTTCCTGAAGGTCTTCCAAACCGACTTCATAACATTCTGAAAATGGCCAGGAAACTTGTTCATGCACTTTTATCCTTCGTACAAAAGCCAAGAAACACCACCTCGAGATGCAGCGGCCAGAACGGCCTCCCCCCAACACAGCTCTAATATGCGATGTTTGTCCACCACGGCTGGAATTCCAGCCTGCACATGTTGGACCGACTGAATGAAACACAGAAAGGCCATTAACAGAATTTTTGAATGATCCAGGCAGACGAATACTCCCCTGTGTACTTTGATTTCAGCCAGTGGCTGCTCCATAGGCGTGACACCTGCCCGTTTGTTGAGGCCATTCGAGGAGGCCTTCGTTATTGTCATCGCCAGGAACTACTGGATGAAAAACGTCAATCCACTGCTTACATGTTCCTGGAACATGATGCTGAAAAATCTTCTGGGCAGGGGAACTGGAGATGGGCGACTACAGTCTCGTGGCCCACCATATCCGGTGGGGACTGAAATGGAGGAGATGGAGAGGAGAGGACATTAAGCATAAGCTTTGTCTGGTGAAATGAGTGGATTTTCTACCCAGGTGACAAGAGCGGAGTAGCAGGAGCAGTGGGATGAGGTGATGAGAATGGAGGAATCACGAGGCAGATTACATCCCCAAGCACCGTGGGCAGTATACAGTGGAAATGGAGGCAGGGATCCCCTCGGAGTCCCATGTGCAGATGGCCCGCAGCATGCTTATTTGCTCTGGCAAGTGGCCAGCCGAATAGGTCAGCGATCCGGCGAGAGGGATGACTTCTGGCTCACCACCCTATTGAGACCCCTCCTCAATCCGGTCACAAATGTGAGCCTTATTCCCAGCTATTTGAGAGGAAGACCAAACTCAAATACTATAGGGAAATTCCTCCCGTAATCATGTTGGCCGCTGCTGTATGTGCGCATCGTCCCTCCTCTGACAGGTCTGACCGGGTGTTCCTCAGCGCTCACCGTACTACTCGCTCGCGGCTAGATGGGGGAAGGTGGGGGGGTAGAGCAGTACCCAGCTCCATCAGCAGTAACCTAAGTCTGGAGTCACAAATGAAAGCAGCTTTCCCTTCACCCCGCCTAGTGAGGAGGGGCATTCACCCAGCATCAGCAGCAGCAGGACAAGGAGCATTCCCTAAACCAACAGGTTTTGGCCTACTTTGGTGACAGCATCTCTGCCACCTTTCCCAGTTAGAAGATCCCGCTGGACTACTGGGCAGCCAAACAGGATGTTTGGCCGCAACATGCGCGATTTATTGCAGTGGAGAAGCTGTCCAGCCGTCCAGTATTGTGGCATCAAGCGGGTTTTCTTGCGGCGGGGGCCAACGTTTACCCCAGTGGAGAACCCGCTTGTCCCACGGGAAATGTTGAACGACTGACCTTTGTCAAGATGAATCCAGGCCGTGGAATCGCCAGGATTTCCCACAACCAATGCCTTAGGCGTCAGTCTGGGTTCAAACTACATGCCTCATCCACTATTCTGATGCCGCCACCCCCCGGCCTGATGCCACACAACTGCTGATAGTTTTCTCCATCAGCCTACCACCAGACTTTACCAGGGACTGTATTGCTCACCCACACTCAACACTCTGTCATTGTGCCACTCTATGAGCTCATGCTGCTGCTGCTTTGCTGTTGCCGTGACATCCTACACTGTGTCATTGTGCCTCTCTGCGGCCTGGTACTGTTTTGGCCACCTCCAGAAAGTCATTGTGCCACTACTCTGACCTCATGCTGTTGCACCTGGTCATCACCTCAACTCTCTGTCATTGTGCCCTGCCTGACCTCAATGCTGCCCGCCGCCGTGACCTCCGCTCTCAGTCATTGTGCCGCTACTGTGGCCAATACTATTTGCCACCTTCATGAAAAAAAAAAATGACATTGGTGCCACTCTCCTGACCTCATGCTGCTGCGTGACTCCTGTCGTGCCCTCCACACTGTGTCATGTGCCACTTTCTGACCTCTTGCTGCTGCCTGTGGGCATGCTGCCGTGCCCTCCACACTGTGGCCTACCCCTGTTTTTGCCACCTCCAGAATTTGTCATTGTGCACCCCCCCCCCCCACTGTCTGACCTCATGCTGCCTGATGTGGCTGCTGCCGTGCCCTCCAAACTGTGTCAGTTGTTGCCACTGTCTGACCTTATGCTGCTGCTGTTGCTCCTTAGCCGTGCCCTCCATAACTGTGTCATTGTACCACTCTTGTGGCCTACCCTTTTTTTGCCAGCTCCATAATTTTTTTTGTTTTTTTTTTGTTTTTTGTCATTGTCGCCACTGCCTGAGACCTCAATGCTGGCTGCCAGTCACGTGACCTCCACACAGTGTCATTGTGCCACCTCTGCGGCCTGGCACTGCTTTGCCACTTCCAGAATCTCATTGTGCCACTGTCTGACCTGATGCTGCTGTGGCTGCCGCCGTCACCTCCACACTTCTGGTCACTAATGTTGGCCACCTGAGCTCTCAGTTTGTTTTTTCCAGCTTTTTTGCTGCATGACTTTATCCAGGCTACGTTTCCTGCTATCCTTCTTCAGTTTTTTGGTCATTTAGCCCCCCATCAAGTGCCCAGGCATTTTTATAGGAAAGCGATTCTAAGAGCGGCGGCAGTCATGTGCGTGTCCATACTAAAACACAACATTGTATGAAAGACCAAACCAAGCTCCCTCTGCATATTAAGCATGGCACAATACACGTTCTACAGCACAACCCTGCAGGCTCTGGGCAGCCTGGAAATAAGCTGTTTTTTAACGTATTCGTGCCGAAGTAATCGACGAAACGAATTTTGTTGGAAAATTCGGCGAAGTGACCGAACCGAATTTTTGAGAAATTCGCCCATCTCTAGCTTTCACATATAAATTGGGTATCGCCGTAATCGTCTCGACCCAGGGAGTAAAACTAACTTGCCCACTGAAAAATTTCACAGTGAGCAAAATTTAAAACCCAAAACCCCCACCCTCCCAAGCATTTTCTTTCCTTTCCCTTTCCCAAAAAAAAACGGATTTAAAAGCGATCAAAAAGCCTTGTCCCCCCAAAAATGATACCAATAAAAACATCACATCATCCCTCAAAAAACAAGCCAATAGTCAGCTCCCTACACAGAATACAAAAAAAGTTATGGCCGTCAGACTATGACGACATAAAAACGCAATTATAAAAAAAAATAATATTATATATTATATAAATATATTTATATATATAAATAATATATATATATATATATATATATAAATAAAATATTTTTTTTTTTTTTTTTTTTTTTCCCTAAAAGTATAAAAAATAAAAAACACATATAAAATGTATATCATTGCAATTCTAAGGGACCCCGCAGAGTAAAGTTATCTTGTCATTTATCCAGCATGGCCAACACTGTAAAAAAGAAGCCCAAAAAACAATGGCGGTATGGAATTTTTTTTTTCCCCCCAAATTTTTTCATGGCCAATGCTAAAAAAAACAAGAAAACCCCTTTGAGCACCCAAAAGCAAAAATACACCCCTAATGAATCCATGAGGGGTGTTGAATCCCAAAAGGGTTTTACATGTTTTTGGTAAACCCTTTGGGGCTTTGGGAAAAAGCGACATGGCCCCCAAAAAATCTGCCCTTCCAAAAGCCCCAAAAAGCACTCCCTCCCCCTTTTATTTTTCCCCCGCCATGCATCTAAAGGGGAGTTTTTCAGCCACATGTTTGGGGATTGCCGAACTTTAGAAATTTTGGGATAAAAAAATTTGGGTGCATTTTTTTTTTTAGGATTCCTTGAAAAAAATTTAAAAATTTTCAGCAAAAAATTTCAGAATGTTGGAAAAAAAAAAATTTTTTCCCTTTTCACAGACAAAAGTTAAAAAAAAAGTGTTAAAAAAACCTTAGGAACCCATAACTCACCCGCACTCCCCCGGAAATATTCCTTAAAGGGGTAGTTTCTAATATGGGGCTTTAAATTTAAAATTTTTAATAGTCTCCCAAAAAAAAAAGGGGGTCTCACAAAGAACAGAGAGTGACTTCTGAAACACTAAATTTACTATTTTAAAAACCATCATTCTCTATCATAAAACACTAAAACGTAAAATTTTTTTAGTTAACTCCTTTCCCCCAAAAAACCCCTATTTAAAAAAACCCGATTTTTAACCTCAAACCCTTTAACCCTTTCTACCTTTTGAAGGAAAAGGGAAAACTCTTTTTTTTTTTTTTTTTTTTTTAAAAAGAGGGAGAAAACAAAAAATCTTTTATAAAAAAATAAAAAATACATGAAAAGATGGTAAAACCACTCTCAAACCGCCCTCCGCCCCCAAAAAAAACGCGAGTGATATATTTAAATTAAACCCGCTGCCAAAAAACCCCTCATATCACAAAAAAACAATATACA